>CABEGB010001255.1:163186-220424 GCA_901521435.1 Crematogaster levior | reverse complement strand
TGTTGTGGGGGTTACTTTGTCGCGACGGAAAAATGCGGCGTGTTTACTCTCGTGGGGGCGACTTCCTCGTGCGGCGTGTTTGCTCTCGTGGGGGTTATTACGTCTTTTGTCAGTTGTGGCCACAACGAGTTGACCCGTGTGCGCATGTTGTAATTTATGTATTATTTCGTCTGACCTTGAGATGTGATGCATCACGATGTTACGTTTAAATTTGTACGTTTTATGTATTTTTTATTTGTCGTGCACGACGTTATACTTTGCTGTGTAACAAGCAGTTAAATATTAAGTTGAGAAAATACCCATTATTTAATAATAGATTAATGCACATGTGTATGTTCTTCTGGTGGAAATTAGGGTGTGAGTATAATGATGTATAATATTGCTCTGTCTAGCAAGTTGTAAACCGTGCCTTTGTGATTTAATGGGTGATCTGAGAAATACGATAGAAACCTTCCAGAGAATGTATTTTTTTGGTACCAGTCTATATATATCTTATTCTCTTGCAGAATAATGTTGAGATCAAGGAAGCTAATCTTTTCATTCATGCAAGGTTCCATAGTAAATTTCAGTTTATTATGGTAACTATTGAAACTATTGATTTTATATGTATTCAACTTTATCTTTTGCAGACATAATAATATCATCAACGTATCTAAAATAAAATTTACAAGAAAGTTAAAAGACAATGTGCGTTTAAGATCAGAACTAGTTTAAACTAAAATGTTAACACGATTTCCGATCACTCCGAACATACTAGAACACGCTTTACTGGTAGGCTCGACGCCGACAGGTAATTAGATTAATCACCTCTTAATTTTTACCAATAATAATTACACTCAACTTCCGTTTAATGATAGTTTTATATCACACTTGTTTTGTCTGATGACACTATTACTTAACACTGTGTATCTTTTGTTTGTTTAATTAATTAGAATACGATCTTCATACATCTTCGTTTTAAATATTGACGGTTACAACACTAAGAACAAAGCGACAGCTTGTTTACAACATTTGACCAACATATTCTCGCCATTAAACGACGAATAAGTTTGTACCACACTTTTTACATCTTTGACTTCAACTTTTTTACTTGGAGATCGCGTCCTGAATGTACGATAGACCACCAACGTTCCGTGCTCCACCCTTAGTGTTAAGACTAATTTGCGTGATGCTTGTGTTATTTTTATATTTTTATTCTTATATTTATTTTCATTTAATTTAATTTTATTTTTAATGTATTTTTATTTAACAACGGTTTTATGTTGTTTTATCTTAATAATTTGTCAAGTGCTGAGGAAAACCCAGTGAGGTTGAAACGTTCACATGTATTTATTTATTTATTTTGAATAAATCCTAGTCATGTTTTTATACAGCTTAAAATGATATGTTTAGTCTAGCTCGATCAAGTAACCTAGGTCTTTGTAACTCTTATCAAATATTATTATCAATATCGAGCGGAATTATTTCGTTAAGTAAAGTTAAAACAATTTAATATTGGCTGTTCTAAATCTTGCAGAACAATGTCTGCTAATATGGAGAATAGAGGTGAGCCCATAGGTGTACCATAACATTGTTTATATATTTTGTTGTTAAAAGAAAAATATGTTGAATTCATTATAAATTTAATGTATGAATTCTGTTTTCAGAATTTTTGTGAGAGATTCAATGTGGATCCATCTTTTTGATAGGCTATCGATAGCTAATTCTAATGGTATATTGATAAAAAAAGATATGAAAAAATAGTTTCGGAGTTTGTTATAATCAGATCTGAGAGTTTGCTGTAGAGTTCTCTGCTATTAATAGTGCTGCTCTTACATTAGCTCTAAGAATGCTGATCGAAATTATTTTTTGCAGATATGTACCTATATTATGTAGTGCAGTGTTAAATAAGGAAACTATTATTCTAAAACTCAGTTTTTCTTTGTGTATTTTTGGAAGTCCATATGCTTTTGGTAGAAGAGAGTCGCTTGATCTTAATCTGAATAAGTCTGGTTTTGTAATATATTTTTTATCAGACCATTTTTTGACAATGTTATTTAAGGTTTTTTCTATGTTAGTAGTTGGATTTTAACGATGACGTAACTACTTTTGTCTTCCAAGATTTTTTCTATTTCTAATGTGTAAAATTCTTTGTTTAAGGCTACCGTGACATTTCCTTTGTCTGCTCGGATAAAAATAATTTCGAGGTGATTGTTAGTAAATTGAACAGTTGACCTGTATAATAATTCTATTTGTTTTTCTATTTTGTTTTTACTGTCTTTATTCTTTATGAAGTTATATATCACAGGTAAGAAAAAATTTCTAATAGAAATTAGTTTTAAGGAGCTTTTCTTTAATCTATGATTTTATATCCAAGAAACCGTTGTAAATTGTTTTACTTTTACTTATAATTTTAATTATGCGCCAGCCGAATAACACGCGTCCTTATCTTATTAACGATTGTTATTTTAACTGCGACAACATTAAATATTATTTTAATCCTTGGACTGCGAAAACTTTCAAAGACTGGGTAAGCACCAACTATAAGTTAATCAATTTGAAAAACAAATTAATATTTTTACGGAATTGCAAGAATAATAACATCTTTCCTTCACATTTAAAGAACATTGACAGACTTTCTTTATATTGGCATAAACAAAAGAAAAGCAAAAAACTTTCTAAATTAAGATACAAGTACAAAACAGCTAATCTAAACACAGGCTCAAATAGTAAATAACTAGTACATTTATTCAGTTATTGGCTGATCAACTTAAATACATTACTTGATACGCGTATCAAGTGCTCGATGTAAACTCGGCCGCAGAGATTGACGATCTATACACAGAAATATCGAAATTCAAATTTGTCGCTTAATAAATTTCCTCCCGATTTAATTTTAGATCAAAAGCTGTGTTTATTCGTTGGATATTCACGAGACTCAATTGAGTAAACTTCATTTTTTATTCTCTTGAAGTAACTTCTTCAAAAATCTAAAGAAGTAAATCTGGAGACCACTTCACAAGTTCCCAACGGCCAATTTATTTTTCCGGATAACATTGGTTTATGCAATCCCTAACAATACAAGCACTGTGATCTGAGCATCCATCCAACTGCAGTCAATTGTAATAGTGAAGGTTTAAGGGCACATTTTGTAATAGATCAAACAGATTGTTATCTAAAAACTGTAAAAAATAATGTGACGTAGTGAGATAAAATATGGAGTCCAATTAAATATTCATTAATTATACCTGCCTAAACTCTGACTTTGAATTTATGTTGAAAAGACGATAGAGAGAAAGAGGAGGATTTCTTTCGCGAGAGTTATGGTAATTGCGAAAATCTATAAATAACAAAATTTGATTTTTATTATTATTATGCGGTATGTGTGTCGCCTTAGGATTCCCTGGTTTATACTCCTATTTACGGGTGGGTACCAAGTAAGTAAGAGGATTTTTGTTCTTATTTATTGGGGTGGGTTAAGGAATTTTCGGACTATGTGGCATGTTTTCAGTATTACGGCTTTTTGGATGGTTGTATGTATATGTGTGTGTAGATTGAGTTTATGTAGATTTTGTGTGAATGAGAATGGTGTGACTCCTGTTGGTGACATGATGAATGGTAGGATAATGATTTTGTTTTGTTTCCACGTCTGTTTTATGTCCATCGCTAGTGGTGTGTATTTATCTATTTTCTCTTGTTTTTTGGTTTTTATGTTTGTGTCGTTGGGGATAGCTATGTCCAGAAAGTAGGTGACTTTGTCTTCTTTCAGTGTAAGTGTTATATCTGGTCTGTTGTGTCCGACTGTTCTGTCTGTGTGTAATGTAGTGTCCCAGTATAGTTTGACATAGTTGCTCTCCAGTATTGTCTGTGGATGATACTTGTAGTATGGTGTGTGCTCTGTGATGAGTCTGTGTTTTAGTGTTATTTCTTGGTGGATTATTTTAGCTACTATATTGTGCCTCTCTGTGTATTCTATACTAGCGAGAAGTTTACACCCACTAGTGATGTGGTCTATTGTTTCTGGGTATTGATGACATCTTCTGCACTGGTCGTTTTGTGTGTTTGGATCTTTCAGGATGTGTTTCATGTAGTTTTTGGTTGCTATCACCTGGTCTTGTATTGCTATTGTAAATTCTTCTGTTTCTGGTTGTAGTTCTCCTTTTGTTAGCCATGTGTATGAGTATAATTTATTGATGTGTGGTTGTTGTATTATGTTGTAGTGTCTGCCGTGTAATGTTTTTTGTGACCATTTTGTTGCATTATCTGTTGTGTGCGTTTCATCGTTGTTGTTAATATCTCGTTCTTCTGGTTCTTGTTGTTGACTGAGGTTGAGTGGTGTTATATTAGTGTCTGATGTTTTAATTGTTCTATGTAGTGAACTGCCTTGTTTATTGTGAAAGTATTGTCTTAAGTTGTTGATTTGTTTGTTGTGTAGCTGTGTGATGTCTATGAGCCCTCTCCCCCCTTGTGCACGTGGGAGTGTCACACGTTGGATGCACGATTTGGGGTGGTGCATGCGGTATTTAGTTAGCATAGTTCTGTTTAGTCTGTTCAGTTCTTCAGTGTCCGTATTCGACCATTTGATAACGCCAAATGAATATGTGAGAAGTGGTATTGCGTATGTGTTTATTGCTTTCATTATGTGTTTAGAACTAAGTTTACTTTTAAGTATGGATGTGATTTTTGTTTTGTACTTCTGTGTTATTTGTTGTTTAATGTTTTTATGTTGTAGTTTTGTATTTTGATGAAACCCTAGGTATTTGTATGTTTCTTGTTCTTGTAGTGATGTGATGAGCTGTTCATTCATTGTCTTTATTATCTCGTTCTCCTCCCATCTGCCTTTTATCATTTTGATTGTTTTACACTTGTTTATTCCAAATTCCATGTTGATGTCTAAACTGTAGTCTTCTGTTGTTTTGATAAGTTGTTTGATTTGTGTATGTGTTGAGGCGTATAATTTAATGTTGTCCATATATAGTAAGTGACTGATGGTATGTAGTGTTCTTTTTCTGTGTTTTATTGCGTATCCTTGTCTTGTGTTATTGAGTGCTTGTGAAAGTGGGTTTAGGCAGATGCAGAACCATAGTGCGCTCAGCGAGTCTCCTTGGAATATTCCTCTTCTTATGTGTATTTCTTCTGTTTCTATTTGTTGTGCGTCGGTGTGTAGATGTATTTTTGTTCTCCACGTGTTTATCACATGTGTTAGGAACTGTATGAGTGTGTCGGGGATTTTGTATATTTCTAGGACTTGTCGTAGCCAACTATGTGGAACACAGTCGAATGCCTTCTTATAGTCTATATAGCACGTGTAGAGGTTGCTTCGTTGTTGTTCTGCTTGCTTCATTATTGTACTGTCTATTATAAGCTGTTCTTTGCATTCTTGACTCTGCTTACGACAGCCTTTCTGTTCTTCTGTCATGATGTTATATTGTGTGAGATGTAGTTCTATTTTCTGCGTGATTAGTGATGTTATTATTTTGTATAGTGTTGATAGGCATGTGATAGGTCTGTAGTTGGCAGGATTTTCTGTATCATTGTTTTTTGGTTTTACGTATGTTCTACCTTCTGTGAGGAAGATTGGTGTTTTGTGTGGGTGTTTGATAATGTCTGTTATACATGTGGCTAGGTAACTGTGTTGATGTGAGCTGTTTGTACCAGTTTTGTATTCCGTCCACTCCAGGGGCTTTTCAGTTATGTGTTTTCTTTGTTATCTGCGTGATTTCATCAGTTGTGATTGTTATATTTATTCTATTGTTGATGTGTTGGTGTTTCTGCTGTTCCGTTTCTATCCACTGGGCTGTGCTATTATGTTCGACTGGGTTGCTCCAGATTGTTTGCCAGAACGCGGTTATTGCTTCTTTGCTTGGTGGGGTTATCTTAGTTTCTTCTGTATTGCTTAGATTGTTATAAAATCTTTTTTCGTTGTTTCTGAATAAGTTGTTTTGTAGTTTTCTGGTGTTTGATTCCTTATATCTGCGGAGTCTACTCGAGTATACGGCAAGTTTCTGTTTGAGTGTGTCCATGATTTCAATTATTGGTTTATTGTTATTTTGTGTTATTTGTTGTATATGTTTTGTTAGTTTGTTTGATTTGTTGCCGTTGTTGTACTGTGTCAGTCTTCCTATGTCTTTTCGTAGTTTTGTTATATTATTATCTAATCTTATTTCCCATTTTGGTTTCCTAGGTTTATTGCTGTTATTTATTTGTAGTGTTGGAGTTTGTTTTGCTGTGATCATTGTTGTGTATGCAGCGCTGTATATGAGTGTATGAATTTGTTTCAGTGTGTAGGTTTCAGGTATTATGGTAGGGATGATCTCGTTGATCGTGTTGAGCGTTACTTGGAATTCTTTTGTGGTTCTTGGTTTAGCTATTCTTGGTCTATGATTGGCTTCGCGTTCTGCCACTGCGTGTATTGTTTGATCAATTCCTGCGTTAATTTCGTTGTTGTTTCGTTCTCTGGATTTGTGTTTTGTGGATGGCTGATATGTGCGCGTGTGTCTGTATTTTGTGAGTCCTGTTCTGGTTCATTATTTGTTTGGGTGCTTTGAGTATTTGTTTCATTTAGGTCGACTTGAGTTTTTTCTTGTGGTTCATCGTTTGCTGTCAGTCGTTGTGGTGTGTTTCTAGAGTTATTTGTTGTTGCTTGTGGAGGTGTGTTTAGAGACTTGTATTAGTTTCATTCAGTTCTGCTGCTATTTCTTCTTTTAATTCCTGTAGTCCCTCTGGTGATAATCTTTTGTTATTGATGATGACTCTCCTCTGGTCCAGTAGCCTTTGTTCTGTTAGATGTGTTAGGTGTGGATATTTTTTTGTGAATAGTTTGTGTAGTGCAAATCTATATCCTGTTTTTATTGTTTCTAAGTGTGTTGCTCTGTAGTAACAACGCATGACATGTCGGTTCATGTTATCATCCCAAGCCATACGTTGTCTGAGTTTCCCAGCTTTGGTAGTCGCCTGCTGACTTGCGAAACATCC
The DNA here is from genome assembly GCA_901521435.1 of Crematogaster levior. Lineage (NCBI taxonomy): Eukaryota > Metazoa > Arthropoda > Insecta > Hymenoptera > Formicidae > Crematogaster > Crematogaster levior. The sequence continues at coordinate 213,470 of CABEGB010001255.1, read as the reverse complement.
ATAGCTGGGGTTTGAGTTGCCGGTGTCCTTGTGGTTCCGCTACATGGAGTGACGCCACTCGCTTCATCCTCCTCCATGTCGATTTAAGCATCACGACGGTTCCGAACAGAGACAGATTGACTCTCTGCGCCGCCTCGGCTTTTCTTGTAATTCTTCTTTTTCTCCATTTTTGAAATTTAAATGGGTTGCAAGATAAGCTCTTGCGAGCAGGCCTCCGACCGCCAAAGTTCAGCCGCCCCTGACATGGGGAACAGACGCCGACCTATAGTCGCCCCTGACATGGGGAACAGACGCCGACCTATAGTTGCCCCTGACATGCGGAACAGACACTACAGGGATTTTTTCCTTTCTGTGGTGGTTTTTTCCGTTGTCTTCCACACCGCTGTTGAAACGCCGTGCACCGTGGTTCCCACTATGCCGCTTCATGTTCCGACTAGGACCAGAGTATACCGCTCCCAGTCGGTATTGGTAAGCCAGCTGCCGCTCTCCAAGATGGATTTTTCAATGAGATTCAGTTCATTGAGGGACCATCAACCCTTCCCACGGAAGATTCCTCCGCCCTTAGCCGTTGACCATCCGAGAGGTGCCAGGTTATTTACCGCCGCCTGATTTTCGGCGTTGAGTCGTCGGTAGTCCACCCGGCCTTTCGCAAACTGTTTCCCCGGAGAAAATCATTATAATTACACTTATATCCGATTCATTTTATATCTTATTTTGAAATATGTGTTTCGTTATAATCAATAATATTCATCTAAATACATCGAGAACTTTCCTTGTATTAATTCGAGTCAAATCTTACGAAAATATTATCCATCAATGTTATCTCGATAAATTCGACCGACACCGATTCTTCGCGTACTTATTTGCGCGCTTTTTCTGTTGTTTTGTGCCGACTCGCGCTTGCGTTACAAAGGACATACAGGGTGGCCCATCGAAAAGGAAACAAACTGAATAACTCTTACAAAAATGATTTTTCGAAAAAATGCAAAAACATGTCAATTATTATTGGAAGGGGGACATCTATTGACGTAAAACTCTTACCCTCAACTTCCACCCCCTAAGCGGGGGGTGGGCAACCCTTAAAAATTTTAAACGAGAAGGGGGGTCGAATAATATATCATTGGAAAGGTCTCTCAATTCTCTATAATTCTACGTTTGATTTTTTAAATTTGATCGATTTGTTTAGAAGATACAAGGTGTTTTACAGGGTTACAGGGTTGTATCTAAAACAAACAAATCTGCATATCTTCAAATTTTTTTTATTATCTATTGTCAGCGTAACAAATGTTCAAAATGTTGACCACTAGCTTCCATACAATAATAAAGATTCTGCTCAAAACGTTGTCGCACATTCTGGAGCATTTGTGGAGTAATTTTATGGCATTCGTTAACAATACGTTGACGTAAATCTTCTAAAGAAGCTGGTTGTGTTTCATAAATTTTACTTTTTAAATGTCCCCATAAAAAGAAATCCAGTGGCGACAAATCTGGAGAACGAGGAGGCCATTCAATAGTGCCTCTTCTTCCAATCCAACGATTTGGAAAAGTTTGATCCAAATATTTACGAACAGACAGTGTATAATGTGGAGGAGCTCCGTCCTGTTGAAATATTAATTGATCTTCGAGATAATGTTCATCATTTTCGATAATATTGGTTAACATTGGATCAATTATGTTTTCTAGCAGTTCCAAATACATATCTCCAGTTAAATTGCCAGATAGAAAAAAGGGACCAACAATACGATCACCAAAAATGCCAGCCCAAACATTTAACTTTTTGGGTGTTGAGTATGGGTTTCATAAAATATGCTTGGATTAGAATCTGCCCAATAGCGACAATTATGGCGATTTACTGTACCATTTTGAAAAAAAGAACATTCGTCAGAAAAACAAATATTAAAGAGGAAATTTGGATTATTCGTTATTCGTTCACTCATGACCTCACAAAATTGCAACCGACGGTCAAAGTCGTCTTCATTAAGTTCCTGTAACAACTTAATTTTATATGGGTGAAACTTATGATGTTTTAAAATTCGTTGAATACTGGTTCGACTAACACCAGATACAGCAGATAATTGCCTTGTACTCAACGTAGGATCAGCAGCAACATGGCCTAAAATCGCTATTTCCACCGCTTCATATCGTACACGATTTTCAGCATTCCGTTTTTTATTAACCACAGATCCTGTCTGTTTAAATTTTGCCACTAACTGCAAAACGTATTTACGATTGACATGTTTATTTGCATGCCTTTGATTGAACAGCTCAGCTGTTTTGTTAGCACATTTATTATTTTCAAAATAAAGTGCAATTATTTCGATCCTTTCTGCAATCGAATAAACCATAATGTCAAAACAACGAATTATGAAATTTACTTGTCGCAAACACTAGATAAGTACTGATCTTGCTTATCGAAGCACACTGAAGAAAGATTAGGCTTCGTATAAGTTTAAATTTCGTTCAGTGTAACAAAAAGTAGCAAAGAAAAAACCAAAACATTGGAGCACATTGACGTAGAAATTTTCTTCAGTGTAGGCAAAGTAGTAAAGAGAGAGAAAGAGAAAGAATCAAAACATTGGAGTATACACATTGACGTGGAATAAATTCAAAACTTGAAAGCTTTAAGCTTTATCAACATTTCAAACAATTACTACGCTAACTAACACAATTTGAACACCTCTTGCAACCGATTAATGACCTGGTTAAAGATTATAAAGATTTATTTGTTTTAGATAAAACACTCTGTATCTTCTAAACAAATCGATCAAATTTAAAAAATTAAACGTAGAATTATAGAGAATTGAGAGACCTTTCCAATGATATATTATTCGACCCCCCTTCTCGTTTAAAATTTTTAAGGGTTGCCACCCCCCGCTTAGGGGGTGGAAGTTGAGGGTAAGAGTTTTACGTCAATAGATGTCCCCCTTCCAATAATAATTGACATGTATAAATCTTTTCTTCGCCAGTGATAGTAAATTCAAGGGATAAAAGGCAGTAACTGACACCAAACTGGCAACAATGATATCTTAGTTAAACGTTTATTGTGTCGTCGACGTTTCGACCTTAGATTTAGGTCCTTTTCAAGAATATCTATAAATATGTTATGTTGGAATAATACAATTTGAAAACGCAAAATAGTACAAGAATAAATTTAAGACTTACATGTTAAACAGTCCAGCAATACATAAAAAACCGATTATGAGGTAAATTGTAACAACTAACATTAATAATTGACATGTTTTTGCATTTTTTCGAAAAATCATTTTTGTAAGAGTTATTCAGTTTGTTTCCTTTTCGATGGGCCACCCTGTATATCCTTTATATTTTGGATGTATCTTCTCTTCACATGTAAACCATATTATAAATCTGTCGAAATTTGTTCCCCCTCTTTATATCTGTTTGTCAAGATTTACGGATTGCCGTCTGCCGACGGCAGCAGTCGTCTCTCAGCCCTCGATAAGAATAAATCGCTTAATACGACACAAAGTTCTCCTCTAATCACTTTCCCATCAATCTCGAGATATTTCGACGTCGCCAGTGCCGGATCTCGCGTATCTCTCAACAACGATAGATGCATTTGGATTTGTTTCGAAATGTTTTGTAACTCTGTTGTTCTAATGCGAACATAATCCCGTACTACAGATAAGTTGGAGAATGATTTTGTTTCCCGCTTGTGCGTTGTCTAGAGTATGTATTATAGATCTACACTTCTTAATACTGGAATAGTACTTAAAGTATATCAGTCTATGATTTTTTTATACTAAAAGGTATTCTCACCTCTTTTCTCAGATATCATCTTTTTAGAATAAAAATTCAAAGTCAATATTTGGGCAAATATAATTAATGAATATTTCATTAATATTTAATTGGACTCTACATTCGACCTCATCGCATTACTGTACATTTCTGTCACTGTACATTACGGTAATATTTCTTAGATTTTTTAGTAGAATAATTAACAGACAAGATAAATATTAAAAATTAACTAAGGCCATAACAACATAAATAAAGAGTATTTCTCAAAAATTTTACCGTCAATAGCTGAAAAAACTTTTCATTAAAAATTAGTTATTTCAAAATCTATAACACATAATAAAAATATTTTGAAAGATATAAACACTGAATGATACGTTAATAATTAAAAATAGTAATTTTTTATATCTAGTAGTAAAACCCAAAATCAAACTGATATTACTGTTAAATGAAACTTTTTAAACTTTATAACTTTTATTTGAAACTTAAAAAAAAAAGCATTGTTTACGAGATAATTGTCTCTTCAAGCTCTTGGTGCAGCGTGTATTTTTTATTAAGTATTGCAGAATGCATAAAATATGAAAGAGTTATACGAAATAATCTATGAAATCTATCTGCTAAATACTAAAAAGTAACATATGTATAAACTGATATTAAGAGACATATGAATGGAGTTGCTGTAATGTTGTTGTATGTTCATGATTTTCAATTTTATTATTTTATAATATTTTTATATGGTTATTATCATGTCATATTAGGTGTACAACTTTGCTTCCGCCGTTTTTTACAAAATTCGAGGCTTTATTGTAAAAAACTGGTTATACATTTATGATTCAAAGTATTGTCCATCGCTGGCCACTATTTTCTCCCATCCTTCGGGCAGCGTACGAATCCCATGCGATCAATTCCCACAAAGACACTGAATTATTAAATAGTGCGTACATTAATATTATAAATGATTCGTCGTATCTCCCCCTCCTAACACTCTGCGAACAGCGCTCTAAGCGGAAAATATTAAGATCTGTCTTCACATTGTACGTTGAGATTAGATCTGGTTTAGTTGTTAACACACAGCACGACTGTGTCGATTCGAATATATCAGAACACATTTTGTTATCGGGTTCAGCGCTGTACAGGTAATTTGGCTGATTGCCTCTTATTTTATATTTTACATAACACGATTTTATAATTCTATGTTTTCGTTCGTTTTATAACACTACTGTATAACACTGCGTATCTTTTTTCATGTGTTCATCTGGATCTAGAATACGATCTCCCAGACTTCCCCGACTCAAACACTTGACGGTTGTAGCGTAAAGAGCAAAGTGACAGCATGTTTTTAATACTTGACCAACACATTCTCGCCGTTAAACGAGTAATAAGTTTGTATTGCACGTTTTATAATTTAGACTTTAACATCATTATTAGGAGATCGTTGTCGCGAATGTACCATTGACCCCCAACCTATCACGTACCGTTTTTATTGTTATGACTTACTTGCGAGATGATTGCGTTTTTTTACCTTTGTTTTTACGTTTAATTTTATTTTCATTTTTATTTTTATTTTTGTTTTTATTGAATAACGGGTTTATGTTAATTTATTGTTAATTTCTAATAATAATTTCTAATAATAATTTCTAATAATATTCTAATAATAATTGTTAAGTGTTGATGAAGACTCAGTGAAGTCGAAACGTACATATGTATCTTTTTGGAATAAATCTATGTTATATTTGTTGAATATTTAAAAGACACCTTTTAGTTTGGCTCGATAGTATGACCTATTGACCTATGTATTTCTTTTCAATTGTTAAAAAATTCAAGATGATCTTGGTCTGACCTTGGCGACGCCATGCAAAGTCAAAATGATAAGATCAGTAAATAGACCTTTTTCAACTCTACAACTTTTGTCTGAAACATTTCTTTCTAAAATTAAGGTAAAATCAGTAACTGGCTCCAAACCAGCATCAATGATATAAACTTAAAGCTTTATTTTACGTCGACCTATGGTTAAGGTCCTTATCAAAAATATGGAAGATGGTCTGAAGAATAATTGATACGATCTTTCGGTCGTCACTCCACGGACATTAACAATCCGAGGGAGTCTGACATCGAATATCCAAAGGAAAGGGAGTTACTATTTCTGCGACAACGAGATGAAGTTCTTCGTGAACCTAACTACTCGGCTCTACCTACATGTATTGCTTCTATTTTTATCTCTTAACTTATATTTTTATATTTTGCGTTACTGAAGAAGGCTCAGTGAGCCGAAACGCGTCTAACGTGTATTCGAAATTTATACATTGTAACGATATTTTAAATATAACTATAACGATTTGACTCGAAGACGTATATACACACATTTGGCTCGACGAAAAAGGCCTTCTATTCTTAATTTATGATTGATATCTCATGAGCCGTTAAACTAAGTTTTTTGTATTGTAAGAATAATTGATGTTATAATAAATTACATAATTGAAAGATGTAAGCACGTCTGATGTCAGTGACATCGATACAAGAAAGGATTTCTTTCTAAAATGCATAGTTTAAGGGTTTCCAAACTTTTTTCTCACCCTGTATAAAAATAAAGATAAACCATATTTAACCGTAACAATGTTTAAGGATAAATTCTTGAAATCATTCTAAGCCAAAAATCTTGATAAATGTACTTATATTTTTTCTGTTATAGGTGGTAACGGTTTTCTCGGAAAAGTCTTAATTGAAAAACTGTTACGAAGTTGCCCCGATATTTCTACGATATATTTGCTGATACGTTCAAAAAAAGACAAATGTCCCGAAAGCCGATTGGATGAAATGTTTGAGGAATCTGTGAGTATCTAAAAAACGTCATATCAAAACATGTATTTGTAAACAATCGTTATCTAAAGCTATTCTATAATCTAGATTTATGACCGAGTAAGAAAAGATGTGCCCAATTTCCGCAAAAAAATCGTGCCAATTATTGGTGATCTCAACATAGAAGGCTTCGGATTGTCAGAAAATGACCAGAAATTACTGATAAATGAGGTATTTAATTCAGTTTACTTAAAATATTTTCTATATTATATATAAAAAACTTTATTTTTAAAAAGTTCAAAAAACGCCACACACCTGTCGGAAAATTTTTGTACATATTTATAAAAAATCCTCTTGTGTACAGGGTGTATATTTGAGGACACTCACATATGTGCTTGGCACTTCATAGCAATTGATTTTTTTTTCTTTTTTCACCTCAAATTATAAATAGAGAACAATAAGCTAATTCAGGAAATGAAAAGACACGCTGTTATCGTCGCTGTACACGCAAATCACAGCGATCTTGAAATCTCTTGATTTCTTTGAAAGTCGCCCGATCCTTTGTTAACAAAGTTTGTCGAGAGTTAGAAGTATCTATATAGCAATGTGGAAAGTGTTGCCAAGCGCAAAAAAACATGAAACAAGACTCTGCTCCTTCACAAAAAGCAATGAGAACGCAAGGTTGGATGTCCGAGAATCTGCATGATCACATAACCCCAAACATGTAGCCCCCCAGCTCCCCGGATCTTAATCCTTTAGATTATTATGTATGGGGCGTTGTTGAACGGGAGACCAATAAACATCCCTATAACACTCTTGATTCCCTCAGAGCAGCTATTACCAGAGTAATGACCCATATAGACAAGGATCACTTGATTCGAACATGCAAACGTTTTCGGTAGAGAATTGAAGCTGTTATTGCCGCTGAAGGGGATTTTAAGGGGATTTCGAATAACTGTACAGCACAGAGGTCACTTACTTTGCTATAAAAGTTTCATTAAAATAAAACAAGTTTTCTAAAAAATATACAAATTTTAGTTTTTAAGTCAATATGTCCTCAAATACCTGACGCACCCTGTATAAACATCTATGAAAAAAAAATTGTATATTTTAACAAATAAATACTAAAGACTGACATGATTAATAAATATAAAAACATCTACTAAAAAGATCTACATCTACTATAAATATTAAAAAATCTGTTATATAATCTGTTATTCTAGTTACAAAAGTAAACAATGACAAGTAGAAATAAATTTTTAGAAGAAATTCTGTTTATTTTAACAAATAAATTCTAAAGACTGATTAATAAATGTAAACACATCTATGAAAAAAACTATTACATTTTATAATATTTACAAAATGTATGACATCAGAATATTTGTATTAAGAAATAAACTTCAATTTGTCTCTTAACGGTCGAGCCTGGATCTATTTTGCCAATCAATGATCTGCGCAATCGCAGTACACAATTAAAATACACGATGCGCGTCGACACAGTCAAACAATCACCAATATAGAATCAACCTGATTCCAAATGTTAGTGTTAATAAGAACCCCCCATCCCCTACATACAAATAATTTATTGCGAAAAATATTACCTCAGCCAGGATTCGAACCTGGAACTCTCCCATTCCGTGCGGGTGTTATACCAATTCGACTAACGAGCCATGTGATAATATTTATCGCAATAACAAGTACATATTATAAGAACGTCTTTATTATTGGCACGTATGTTAAACAACAACAATTAATATATTCTTGACCGCTTATTACTAAATAATAAGAAATAAACTTCAATTTGCCTCTTAACGGTCGAGCCTGGATCTTTTTGCCAATCAATGATGATACTTTCCAAGCACGTGAGAGCCTGTCCAGCATCTGCCATTGCGGCTTCTTCGCCTTCGGAGGTCCCCACTGAGACTTCCATCGGCACTACTTCTTTTTCTATTTCTTCTTCTTTTACTTTATTTTTATCAGTGTTCCTCACTCCCTTACTTTTACTCAAATATCTTTTCTTTCTTTCGACTTAAATGCTATTAGCACAACTTTGTGTCAAAAAGTTTAACCATATAAGATTGTAAAAATGGATGAATGTATGCATTTCATAGTACTGACAATGAAACACAATAATCTCAACTGCTTTCAACACATTGCGTATGTGTATCTAAAAAAATCATGTACTTGTATTTTACATATTAATTATATAAGCCTTTACATTTTTAAATTTTGCCCTTGTTCCCTTATTTTGGCGCGTTGTTTGGTTTTTTCCCATTCGTTCCCCCGCCGCCGCCACACACGCCCTGTTTTGTTCCTCTTGTCCGCCGTTTTTTTTTTGGCTATTTCCTTCGTGGAAACGCCCACAATTGCTTGCTATGGTGACAAAATTTTATGGCACACAACCGATAATAAATACCTATCGTTTTTTGTTTAAAGGCAAGTTATAGGTTCCCCCCCCCCCCCCCCATATAATAAATACATATAGTTATACAGTTATAGTCACAGTTATTTTAAGTAGAAAGAATAGAGAAAAGGTTAAACATATTTTTTATTGCATCGACTTATATAATTAATATGTAAAATACAAGTACATGATTTTTTTAGATACACATACGCAATGTGTTGAAAGCAGTTGAGATTATTGTGTTTCATTGTCAGTACTATGAAATGCATACATTCATCCATTTTTACAATCTTATATGGTTAAACTTTTTGACACAAAGTTGTGCTAATAGCATTTAAGTCGAAAGAAAGAAAAGATATTTGAGTAAAAGTAAAGGAGTGAGGAACACTGATAAAAATAAAGTAAAAGAAGAAGAAATAGAAAAAGAAGTAGTGCCGATGGAAGTCTCAGTGGGGACCTTCGAAGGCGAAGAAGCCGCAATGGCAGATGCTGGACAGGCTCTCACGTGCTTGGAAAGTATCATCATTGATTGGCAAAAAGATCCAGGCTCGACCGTTAATAGGCAAATTGAAGTTTATTTCTTACTATTTAGTAATACGCGGTCAAGAATATATTAATTGTTGTTGGTTAACATACGTGCCAATAATAAAGACGTTCTTATAATATGTACTTGTTATTGCGATAAATATTATCACATGCCTCGGTAGTCGAATTGGTATGACACCCGCACGGAATGGGAGAGTTCCAGGTTCGAATCCTGGCTGAGGTAATATTTTTCGCAATAAATTATTTGTATGTAGGGCTGTGGGGGGTTCTTATTAACACTAACATTTGGAATCAGGTTGATTCTATATTGGTGATTGTTTGACTGTGTCGACGCGCATCTTGTATTTTAATTGTGTACTGCGATTGCGCAGATCATTGATTGGCAAAAAGATCCAGGCTCGACCGTTAAGAGACAAATTGAAGTTTATTTCTTAATACAAATATTCTGATGTCATACATTTTGTAAATATTATAAAATGTAATAGTTTTTTTCATAGATGTGTTTACATTTATTAATCAGTCTTTAGAATTTATTTGTTAAAATAAACAGAATTTCTTCTAAAAATTTATTTCTACTTGTCATTGTTTACTTTTGTAACTAGAATAACAGATTATATAACAGATTTTTTAATATTTATAGTAGATGTAGATCTTTTTAGTAGATGTTTTTATATTTATTAATCATGTCAGTCTTTAGTATTTATTTGTTAAAATATACAATTTTTTTTTCATAGATGTTTATACAGGGTGCGTCAGGTATTTGAGGACATATTGACTTAAAAACTAAAATTTGTATATTTTTTAGAAAACTTGTTTTATTTTAATGAAACTTTTATAGCAAAGTAAGTGACCTCTGTGCTGTACAGTTATTCGAAATCCCCTTAAAATCCCCTTCAGCGGCAATAACAGCTTCAATTCTCTACCGAAAACGTTTGCATGTTCGAATCAAGTGATCCTTGCCTATATGGGTCATTACTCTGGTAATAGCTGCTCTGAGGGAATCAAGAGTGTTATAGGGATGTTTATTGGTCTCCCGTTCAACAACGCCCCATACATAATAATCTAAAGGATTACGATCCGGGGAGCTGGGGGGCTACATGTTTGGGGTTATGTGATCATGCAGATTCTCGGACATCCAACCTTGCGTTCTCATTGCTTTTTGTGAAGGAGCAGAGTCTTGTTTCATGTTTTTTTGCGCTTGGCAACACTTTCCACATTGCTATATAGATACTTCTAACTCTCGACAAACTTTGTTAACAAAGGATCGGGCGACTTTCAAAGAAATCAAGAGATTTCAAGATCGCTGTGATTTGCGTGTACAGCGACGATAACAGCGTGTCTTTTCATTTCCTGAATTAGCTTATTGTTCTCTATTTATAATTTGAGGTGAAAAAAGAAAAAAAAATCAATTGCTATGAAGTGCCAAGCACATATGTGAGTGTCCTCAAATATACACCCTGTACACAAGAGGATTTTTTATAAATATGTACAAAAATTTTCCGACAGGTGTGTGGCGTTTTTTGAACTTTTTAAAAATAAAGTTTTTTATATATAATATAGAAAATATTTTAAGTAAACTGAATTAAATACCTCATTTATCAGTAATTTCTGGTCATTTTCTGACAATCCGAAGCCTTCTATGTTGAGATCACCAATAATTGGCACGATTTTTTTGCGGAAATTGGGCACATCTTTTCTTACTCGGTCATAAATCTAGATTATAGAATAGCTTTAGATAACGATTGTTTACAAATACATGTTTTGATATGACGTTTTTTAGATACTCACAGATTCCTCAAACATTTCATCCAATCGGCTTTCGGGACATTTGTCTTTTTTTGAACGTATCAGCAAATATATCGTAGAAATATCGGGGCAACTTCGTAACAGTTTTTCAATTAAGACTTTTCCGAGAAAACCGTTACCACCTATAACAGAAAAAATATAAGTACATTTATCAAGATTTTTGGCTTAGAATGATTTCAAGAATTTATCCTTAAACATTGTTACGGTTAAATATGGTTTATCTTTATTTTTATACAGGGTGAGAAAAAAGTTTGGAAACCCTTAAACTATGCATTTTAGAAAGAAATCCTTTCTTGTATCGATGTCACTGACATCAGACGTGCTTACATCTTTCAATTATGTAATTTATTATAACATCAATTATTCTTCGGACCATCTTCCATATTTTTGATAAGGACCTTAACCATAGGTCGACGTAAAATAAAGCTTTAAGTTTATATCATTGATGCTGGTTTGGAGCCAGTTACTGATTTTACCTTAATTTTAGAAAGAAATGTTTCAGACAAAAGTTGTAGGGTTGAAAAAGGTCTATTTACTGATCTTATCATTTTGACTTTGCATGGCGTCGCCAAGGTCAGACCAAGATCATCTTGAATTTTTTAACAATTGAAAAGAAATACATAGGTCAATAGGTCATACTATCGAGCCAAACTAAAAGGTGTCTTTTAAATATTCAACAAATATAACATAGATTTATTCCAAAAAGATACATATGTACGTTTCGACTTCACTGAGTCTTCATCAACACTTAACAATTATTATTAGAATATTATTAGAAATTATTATTAGAAATTATTATTAGAAATTAACAATAAATTAACATAAACCCGTTATTCAATAAAAACAAAAATAAAAATAAAAATGAAAATAAAATTAAACGTAAAAACAAAGGTAAAAAAACGCAATCATCTCGCAAGTAAGTCATAACAATAAAAACGGTACGTGATAGGTTGGGGGTCAATGGTACATTCGCGACAACGATCTCCTAATAATGATGTTAAAGTCTAAATTATAAAACGTGCAATACAAACTTATTACTCGTTTAACGGCGAGAATGTGTTGGTCAAGTATTAAAAACATGCTGTCACTTTGCTCTTTACGCTACAACCGTCAAGTGTTTGAGTCGGGGAAGTCTGGGAGATCGTATTCTAGATCCAGATGAACACACGAAAAAAGATACGCAGTGTTATACAATAGTGTTATAAAACGAACGAAAACATAGAATTATAAAATCGTGTTATGTAAAATATAAAATAAGAGGCAATCAGCCAAATTACCTGTACAGCGCTGAACCCGATAACAAAATGTGTTCTGATATATTCGAATCGACACAGTCGTGCTGTGTGTTAACAACTAAACCAGATCTAATCTCAACGTACAATGTGAAGACAGATCTTAATATTTTCCGCTTAGAGCGCTGTTCGCAGAGTGTTAGGAGGGGGAGATACGACGAATCATTTATAATATTAATGTACGCACTATTTAATAATTCAGTGTCTTTGTGGGAATTGATCGCATGGGATTCGTACGCTGCCCGAAGGATGGGAGAAAATAGTGGCCAGCGATGGACAATACTTTGAATCATAAATGTATAACCAGTTTTTTACAATAAAGCCTCGAATTTTGTAAAAAACGGCGGAAGCAAAGTTGTACACCTAATATGACATGATAATAACCATATAAAAATATTATAAAATAATAAAATTGAAAATCATGAACATACAACAACATTACAGCAACTCCATTCATATGTCTCTTAATATCAGTTTATACATATGTTACTTTTTAGTATTTAGCAGATAGATTTCATAGATTATTTCGTATAACTCTTTCATATTTTATGCATTCTGCAATACTTAATAAAAAATACACGCTGCACCAAGAGCTTGAAGAGTCAATTATCTCGTAAACAATGCTTTTTTTTTTAAGTTTCAAATAAAAGTTATAAAGTTTAAAAAGTTTCATTTAACAGTAATATCAGTTTGATTTTGGGTTTTACTACTAGATATAAAAAATTACTATTTTTAATTATTAACGTATCATTCAGTGTTTATATCTTTCAAAATATTTTTATTATGTGTTATAGGTTTTGAAATAACTAATTTTTAATGCACAGAAAAGTTTTTTCAGCTATTGACGGTAAAATTTTTGAGAAATACTCTTTATTTATGTTGTTATGGCCTTAGTTAATTTTTAATATTTATCTTGTCTGTTAATTATTCTACTAAAAAATCTAAGAAATATTACCGTAATGTACAGTGACAGAAATGTACAGTAATGCGATGAGGTCGAATGTAGAGTCCAATTAAATATTAATGAAATATTCATTAATTATACTTGCCCAAATATTGACTTTGAATTTTTATTCTAAAAAGATGATATCTGAGAAAAGAGGTGAGAATACCTTTTAGTATAAAAAAATCATAGACTGATATACTTTAAGTACTATTCCAGTATTAAGAAGTGTAGATCTATAATACATACTCTAGACAACGCACAAGCGGGAAACAAAATCATTCTCCAACTTATCTGTAGTACGGGATTATGTTCGCATTAGAACAACAGAGTTACAAAACATTTCGAAACAAATCTAAATGCATCTATCGTTGTTGAGAGATACGCGAGATCCGACACTGGCGACGTCGAAATATCTCGAGATTGATGGGAAAGTGATTAGAGGAGAACTTTGTCTCGTATTAAGCGATTTATTCTTATCGAGGGCTGAGAGACGACTGCTGCCGTCGGCAGACGGCAATCCGTAAATCTTGACAAACAGATATAAAGAGGGGGAACAAATTTCGACAGATTTATAATATGGTTTACATGTGAAGAGAAGATACATCCAAAATATAAAGGATATATGTCCTTTGTAACGCAAGCGCGAGTCGGCACAAAACAACAGAAAAAGCGCGCAAATAAGTACGCGAAGAATCGGTGTCGGTCGAAGTTATCGAGATAACATTGATGGATAATATTTTCGTAAGATTTGACTCGAATTAATACAAGGAAAGTTCTCGATGTATTTAGATGAATATTATTGATTATAACGAGACACATATTTCAAAATAAGATATAAAATGAATCGGATATGAGTGTAATTATAATGATTTTCTCCGGGGAAACAGTTTGCGAAAGGCCGAGTGGACTACCGACGACTCAACGCCGAAAATCAGGCGGCGGTAAATAACCTGGCACCTCTCGGATGGTCAACGGCTAAGGGCGGAGGAATCTTCCGTGGGAAGGGTTGATGGTCCCTCAATGAACTGAATCTCATTGAAAAATCCATCTTGGAGAGCGGCAGCTGGCTTACCAATACCGACTGGGAGCGGTATACTCTGGTCCTAGTCGGAACATGAAGCGGCATAGTGGGAACCACGGTGCACGGCGTTTCAACAGCGGTGTGGAAGACAACGGAAAAAACCACCACAGAAAGGAAAAAATCCCTGTAGTGTCTGTTCCGCATGTCAGGGGCAACTATAGGTCGGCGTCTGTTCCCCATGTCAGGGGCGACTATAGGTCGGCGTCTGTTCCCCATGTCAGGGGCGGCTGAACTTTGGCGGTCGGAGGCCTGCTCGCAAAAGCTTATCTTGCAACCCATTTAAATTTCAAAAATGGAGAAAAAGAGGAATTACAAGAAAAGCCGAGGCGGCGCAGAGAGTCAATCTGTCTCTGTTCGGAACCGTCGTGATGCTCAAATTGACATGGAGGAGGATGAAGCGAGTGGCGTCACTCCATGTAGCGAAACCACAAGGACACCGGCAACTCAAACCCCAGCTATGGATGTTTCGCAAGTCAGCAGGCGACCAAAGCTGGGAAACTCAGACAACGTATGGCTTGGGATGATAACATGAACCGACATGTCATGCGTTGTTACTACAGAGCAACACACTTAGAAACAATAAAAACAGGATATAGATTTGCACTACACAAACTATTCACAAAAAAATATCCTAACACATCTAACAGAACAAAGGCTACTGGACCAGAGGAGAGTTATCATCAATAACAAAAGATTATCACCAGAGGGACTACAGGAATTAAAAGAAGAAATAGCAGCAGAACTGAATGAAACCAATACAAGTCTCTAAACACACCTCCACAAGCAACAACAAATAACTCTAGAAACACACCACAACGACTGACAGCAAACGATGAACCACAAGAAAAAACTCAAGTCGACCTAAATGAAACAAATACTCAAAGCACCCAAACAAATAATGAACCAGAACAGGACTCACAAAATACAGACACACGCGCACATATCAACCATCCACAAAACACAAATCCAGAGAACGAAACAACAACGAAATTAACGCAGGAATTGATCAAACAATACACGCAGTGGCAGAACGCGAAGCCAATCATAGACCAAGAATAGCTAAACCAAGAACCACAAAAGAATTCCAAGTAACGCTCAACACCATCAACGAGATCATCCCTACCATAATACCTGAAACCTACACACTGAAACAAATTCATACACTCATATACAGCGCTGCATACACAACAATGATCACAGCAAAACAAACTCCAACACTACAAATAAATAACAGCAATAAACCTAGGAAACCAAAATGGGAAATAAGATTAGACAATAATATAACAAAACTACGAAAAGACATAGGAAGACTGACACAGTACAACAACGGCAACAAATCAAACAAACTAACAAAACATATACAACAAATAACACAAAATAACAATAAACCAATAATTGAAATCATGGACACACTCAAACAGAAACTTGCCGTATACTCGAGTAGACTCCGCAGATATAAGAAATCAAACACCAGAAAACTACAAAACAACTTATTCAGAAACAACGAAAAAAGATTTTATAACAATCTAAGCAATACAGAAGAAACTAAGATAACCCCACCAAGCAAAGAAGCAATAACCGCGTTTTGGCAAACAATCTGGAGCAACCCAGTCGAACATAATAGCACAGCCCAGTGGATAGAAACGGAACAGCAGAAACACCAACACATCAACAATAGAATAAATATAACAATCACAACTGATGAAATCACGCAGATAACAAAGAAAACACATAACTGAAAAGCCCCTGGAGTGGACGGAATACAAAACTACTGGTACAAACAGCTCACATCAACACAGTTACCTAGCCACATGTATAACAGACATTATCAAACACCCACACAAAACACCAATCTTCCTCACAGAAGGTAGAACATACGTAAAACCAAAAAACAATGATACAGAAAATCCTGCCAACTACAGACCTATCACATGCCTATCAACACTATACAAAATAATAACATCACTAATCACGCAGAAAATAGAACTACATCTCACACAATATAACATCATGACAGAAGAACAGAAAGGCTGTCGTAAGCAGAGTCAAGAATGCAAAGAACAGCTTATAATAGACAGTACAATAATGAAGCAAGCAGAACAACAACGAAGCAACCTCTACACGTGCTATATAGACTATAAGAAGGCATTCGACTGTGTTCCACATAGTTGGCTACGACAAGTCCTAGAAATATACAAAATCCCCGACACACTCATACAGTTCCTAACACATGTGATAAACACGTGGAGAACAAAAATACATCTACACACCGACGGACAACAAATAGAAACAGAAGAAATACACATAAGAAGAAGAATATTCCAAGGAGACTCGCTGAGCACACTATGGTTCTGCATCTGCCTAAACCCACTTTCACAAGCACTCAATAACACAAGACAAGGATACGCAATAAAACACAGAAAAAGAACACTACATACCATCAGTCACTTACTATATATGGACGACATTAAATTATACGCCTCAACACATACACAAATCAAACAACTTATCAAAACAACAGAAGACTACAGTTTAGACATCAACATGGAATTTGGAATAAACAAGTGTAAAGCAATCAAAATGATAAAAGGCAGATGGGAGGAGAACGAGGTAATAAAGACAATGAATGAACAGCTCATCATATCACTACAAGAACAAGAAACATACAAATACCTAGGGTTTCATCAAAATACAAAACTACAACATAAAAACATTAAACAACAAATAACACAGAAGTACAAAACAAAAATCACATCCATACTCAAAAGTAAACTTAGTTCTAAACACATAATGAAAGCAATAAACACATACGCAATACCACTTCTTATATACTCATTTGCTGTTATCAAATGGTCGAATACGGACACTGAAGAATTGAATAGACTAAACAGAACCATGCTAACTAAATACCGCATGCACCACCCCAAATCGTGCATCCAACGTGTGACACTCCCACGTGCACAAGGGGGGAGAGAGCTCATAGACATCACACAGCTACACAACAAACAAATCAACAACTTAAGACAATACTTCCACAATAAACAAGGCAGTTCACTACATAGAGCAATTAACACATCAGACACTAATATAACACCACTCAATTTCAGTCAACAACAAGAACCAGAAGAACGAGATATTAACAACAACGATGAAACGCACACAACAGATAATGCAACAAAATGGTCACAAAAAACATTACACGGCAGACACTACAACATAATACAACAACCACACATCAATAAATTATACTCATACACATGGCTAACAAAAGGAGAACTACAACCAGAAACAGAAGAATTTACAATAGCAATACAAGACCAGGTGATAGCAACCAAAAACTACATGAAACACATCCTGAAAGATCCAAACACACAAAACGACCAGTGTAGAAGATGTCATCAATACTCAGAAACAATAGACCACATCACTAGTGGGTGTAAACTTCTCGCTAGTATAGAATACACAGAGAGGCACAATATAGTAGCTAAAATAATCCACCAAGAAATAGCACTAAAACACAGACTCATCACAGAGCACACACCATACTACAAGTATCATCCACAGACAATACTGGAGAGCAACTATGTCAAACTATACTGGGACACTACATTACACACAGACAGAACAGTCGGACACAACAGACCAGATATAACACTTACACTGAAGGAAGACAAAGTCACCTACTTTCTGGACATAGCTATCCCCAACGACACAAACATAAAAACCAAAAAACAAGAGAAAATAGATAAATACACACCACTAGCGATGGACATAAAACAGACGTGGAAACAAAACAAAATCATTATCCTACCATTCATCATGTCACCAGGAGTCACACCATTCTCATTCACACAAAATCTACATAAACTCAATCTACGCACACAAATACATACAACCATCCAAAAAGCCGTAATACTGAAAACATGCCACATAGTCCGAAAATTCCTTAACCCACCCCAATAAATAGGAACAAAAATCCTCTTACTTACTTGGTACCCACCCGTAAATAGGAGTATAAACCAGGGAATCCTAAGGCGACACACATACCGCATAATAATAATAAAAATCAAATTTTGTTATTTATAGATTTTCGCAATTACCATAACTCTCGCGAAAGAAATCCTCCTCTTTCTCTCTATCGTCTTTTCAACATAAATTCAAAGTCAGAGTTTAGGCAGGTATAATTAATGAATATTTAATTGGATTCCATATTTTATCTCACTACGTCACATTATTTTTTACAGTTTTTAGATAACAATCTGTTTGATCTATTACAAAATGTGCCCTTAAACCTTCACTATTACAATTGACTGCAGTTGGATGGATGCTCAGATCACAGTGCTTGTATTGTTAGGGATTGCATAAACCAATGTTATCCGGAAAAATAAATTGGCCGTTGGGAACTTGTGAAGTGGTCTCCAGATTTACTTCTTTAGATTTTTGAAGAAGTTACTTCAAGAGAATAAAAAATGAAGTTTACTCAATTGAGTCTCGTGAATATCCAACGAATAAACACAGCTTTTGATCTAAAATTAAATCGGGAGGAAATTTATCAAGCGACAAATTTGAATTTCGATATTTCTGTGTATAGATCGTCAATCTCTGCGGCCTAGTTTACATCGAGCACTTGATACGCGTATCAAGTAATGTATTTAAGTTGATCAGCCAATAGCTGAATAAATGTACTAGTTATTTACTATTTGAGCCTGTGTTTAGATTAGCTGTTTTGTACTTGTATCTTAATTTAGAAAGTTTTTTGCTTTTCTTTTGTTTATGCCAATATAAAGAAAGTCTGTCAATGTTCTTTAAATGTGAAGGAAAGATGTTATTATTCTTGCAATTCCGTAAAAATATTAATTTGTTTTTCAAATTGATTAACTTATAGTTGGTGCTTACCCAGTCTTTGAAAGTTTTCGCAGTCCAAGGATTAAAATAATATTTAATGTTGTCGCATTTAAAATAACAATCGTTAATAAGATAAGGACGCGTGTTATTCGGCTGGCGCATAATTAAAATTATAAGTAAAAGTAAAACAATTTACAACGGTTTCTTGGATATAAAATCATAGATTAAAGAAAAGCTCCTTAAAACTAATTTCTATTAGAAATTTTTTCTTACCTGTGATATATAACTTCATAAAGAATAAAGACAGTAAAAACAAAATAGAAAAACAAATAGAATTATTATACAGGTCAACTGTTCAATTTACTAACAATCACCTCGAAATTATTTTTATCCGAGCAGACAAAGGAAATGTCACGGTAGCCTTAAACAAAGAATTTTACACATTAGAAATAGAAAAAATCTTGGAAGACAAAAGTAGTTACGTCATCGTTAAAATCCAACTACTAACATAGAAAAAACCTTAAATAACATTGTCAAAAAATGGTCTGATAAAAAATATATTACAAAACCAGACTTATTCAGATTAAGATCAAGCGACTCTCTTCTATCAAAAGCATATGGACTTCCAAAAATACACAAAGAAAAACTGAGTTTTAGAATAATAGTTTCCTTATTTAACACTGCACTACATAATATAGGTACATATCTGCAAAAAATAATTTCGATCAGCATTCTTAGAGCTAATGTAAGAGCAGCACTATTAATAGCAGAGAACTCTACAGCAAACTCTCAGATCTGATTATAACAAACTCCGAAACTATTTTTTCATATCTTTTTTTATCAATATACCATTAGAATTAGCTATCGATAGCCTATCAAAAAGATGGATCCACATTGAATCTCTCATAAAAATTCCGAAAACAGAATTCATACATTAAATTTATAATGAATTCAACATATTTTTCTTTTAACAACAAAATATATAAACAATGTTATGGTACACCTATGGGCTCACCTCTATTCTCCATATTAGCAGACATTGTTCTGCAAGATTTAGAACAGCCAATATTAAATTGTTTTAACTTTACTTAACGAAATAATTCCGCTCGATATTGATAATAATATTTGATAAGAGTTACAAAGACCTAGGTTACTTGATCGAGCTAGACTAAACATATCATTTTAAGCTGTATAAAAACATGACTAGGATTTATTCAAAATAAATAAATAAATACATGTGAACGTTTCAACCTCACTGGGTTTTCCTCAGCACTTGACAAATTATTAAGATAAAACAACATAAAACCGTTGTTAAATAAAAATACATTAAAAATAAAATTAAATTAAATGAAAATAAATATAAGAATAAAAATATAAAAATAACACAAGCATCACGCAAATTAGTCTTAACACTAAGGGTGGAGCACGGAACGTTGGTGGTCTATCGTACATTCAGGACGCGATCTCCAAGTAAAAAAGTTGAAGTCAAAGATGTAAAAAGTGTGGTACAAACTTATTCGTCGTTTAATGGCGAGAATATGTTGGTCAAATGTTGTAAACAAGCTGTCGCTTTGTTCTTAGTGTTGTAACCGTCAATATTTACAACGAAGATGTATGAACCCTTACGGAAAAAACACTCAAAAAGACACTCAAAGTAACACTCAATTTGAGTATTATTTCGGACACTCAACTTGAGAGTGACACTCAACTTGAGAGTGATACTCAACTTGAGTGTCAATTTGAGTGTTAGGGCCTATCCAGACAAACTTGCATAGTCACATAAACGTATGAATAAAGAAATTGATTGGTTCATTTCCTTATGCATTTGTTTGTGGACCAATCAATTTCTTTAAACATACGTTTATGCGATTATGCAAGTTTGTCTGGATAGGCCCTTACTCTTAACTTGAATCAACTTTATGACACGTGAAAGAGTTTTAGTCATAATTGTAAGGCTGTAAGCAAATCAAACGATTAAAAAAAATGTAATTAAAAATGTAATTCAAACTTATCATATATAATAATGAATATTAGTAAATATTACACAATACATAACAGTATTGTGATAAATACATGAATGAAACGTATAATATTCTGATATGAATTGTAGTATAATGATTATGCAGAAAGCAGTGTTATTATAAGAACGCAATACGGCATATAACGTACAGAATATATTATTTGTTATGTAAACAATGAGTAGCATGCAAGAACTTATCTTATGATGTAATTACTTATCTTATGAACTCATCTAGGAAGGGCACAGATATAGAATGCTCGTATAGCTCGAGAGATGACTTATTGTGTGCTTGTGAGATCCAACGAATGTAAAATGGCTTTCTTTCACTTAGCGAGAATGCGCATCCGTGTATATGTGAGACACTGATCTCTATGTGCTTATGAGACACCGATATATATGTGCTTGTGAAGCACTATCACTTGTATGCTTGTGAAACACCAATACTTATGTGCTTGTGAGGCACTAACAATTATGTGCTTATTGCACAATTACAAATTACTCAACTTATTTATACAACTTGAAAAAAAGGATTCCTTTACTTAAGGATTAACACGCGAGACGTCTCGTGGTCGAACAGGTACTGAATGTGTCGCTAACTGCTCAGACAATTGAAAATCGTCGATCACACTCAAACTTGAGCTTAACCACTCAATCATTGGGTGTACATACTCAATCTTTAAAGCATACACTCAATTTTGAGTATAAATACTCAATATTTGAGTGTCTACACTCAATGTTCGAGTGTAAATTCTCAAGCTTCAGTGAAAACGCTCAAAATTTGAGTATAACACCCAAATATGAGAGTAAACTCCCAAAATTAAGTGTTAAGACTTAAATTTGAGTGTAAATACTCAATATTTCAGTGTTTTTTCCGTAAGGGAAGATCGTATTCTAATTAATTAAACAAACAAAAGATACACAGTGTTAAGTAATAGTGTCATCAGACAAAACAAGTGTGATATAAAACTATCATTAAACGGAAGTTGAGTGTAATTATGTGGTAAAAATTAAGAGGTGATTAATCTAATTACCTGTCGGCGTCGAGCCTACCAATAAAGCGTGTTCTAGTATGTTCGGAGTGATCGGAAATCGTGTTAACATTTTAGTTTAAACTAGTTCTGATCTTAAACGCACATTGTCTTTTAACTTTCTTGTAAATTTTATTTTAGATACGTTGATGATATTATTATGTCTGCAAAAGATAAAGTTGAATACATATAAAATCAATAGTTTCAATAGTTACCATAATAAACTGAAATTTACTATGGAACCTTGCATGAATGAAAAGATTAGCTTCCTTGATCTCAACATTATTCTGCAAGAGAATAAGATATATATAGACTGGTACCAAAAAAATACATTCTCTGGAAGGTTTCTATCGTATTTCTCAGATCACCCATTAAATCACAAAGGCACGGTTTACAACTTGCTAGACAGAGCAATATTATACATCATTATACTCACACCCTAATTTCCACCAGAAGAACATACACATGTGCATTAATCTATTATTAAATAATGGGTATTTTCTCAACTTAATATTTAACTGCTTGTTACACAGCAAAGTATAACGTCGTGCACGACAAATAAAAAATACATAAAACGTACAAATTTAAACGTAACATCGTGATGCATCACATCTCAAGGTCAGACGAAATAATACATAAATTACAACATGCGCACACGGGTCAACTCGTTGTGGCCACAACTGACAAAAGACGTAATAACCCCCACGAGAGCAAACACGCCGCACGAGGAAGTCGCCCCCACGAGAGTAAACACGCCGCATTTTTCCGTCGCGACAAAGTAACCCCCACGACAGTAAACGCGCCGCGTATTATTTCGTCGCGTGAATAAAGTAAGTACGATGTCTCAAAAATCAACTTCGTCTCGCGATTGGACGTACATCAGTGCGTCATTCAATACAACCAATACTTAAGAAGCTAAGGCTTCCTCCGCCTGAGGCTCGCCGCTCGGGTTTCCTCCGCGTTAGAGACCACCGCTCACGAATTCATTCACTAAGTATCTCTCGAGAAGTTAGTAGTTCGATAAGCCAGTATCGCAGTTAATATCAACCTCGCTGAATCGTCCAAAGGGATTCAAAAGGATTCGTGTGTGCACCCGCGACCTAGATCGGCTACGGCTCTAGACGTCGTCGCGGTCGTCTGACCACCACGTCCCCAGGCGTCACCTGGATTAGGACGAAGGCCACGAGTGCCTCAGGCGTACAAATTGATGGCCACGAGTGCCTCGATACTATAAATCAACACGTCCCCAGGCGTTACCTGGATCAGGACGAAGGCCACGAGTGCCTTAAGCGTACAATCGATGGTCACGAGTGCTTCGACTAAGGAAATTGATATTGTACAACAACGTAGATAAACTTAAAATAAAGTGATTCCTCGAAAAGACAGTGGTGGATGTTAATGTCATCCCGACTGACGATCCACTGCTTACAAAAAAGAATTAACAAACATACCAATGATTTAAATAACAGAGAAATCGAACAACCAAACAGCTCGAATACTAATAACCAAAAACAATATTTAGTCTTACCGTACATCAAAAATGTCACTAACAAAATATCTGCTCAAATTAATAATTCTGACATAAATGTAGGATTAAGATGCATCAATAAATTGAATAAATTTATCAAGGTACAAAAAAATAAAACGGAAAAACTCAAAAAGAGCAATGTCATTTATAAGATTCAATGTATTTTATATCTAAGGAGTCGTTGTAAATTGTTTTACTTTTATCTATAATTAAAATTTAAAAATATTTAATTGGCGTTAATGATGATGATATTGCTGATATTCCTTTCGTCTAACGGTACGCAATAATATTTTTAAAAAATTTGCAGAATGACACGGAGAAATTCACAGGAGTGTGTGATAAAGTAATTGAGATTATTTAGTTTCTTCCCATTATTTTAATATTTGTAATAATTTACCGTTTCAAATATCACATTTTAATATCGTAATATTTATATCTTTTTATTTCAGACAAATGACATGTATGTATATTTATTATTTATTTTACTTTTGTTACCCAACTTTGGTCTGTAGGAGTCCGATATATCTTTTGTCTTCTCCTCGAAGACACGGAAATTTATAAGAATTTTCTCCCCTAATAAAAAAAAGGCAGAATTCGAAGGAAAAAGTAAAAAGTAGTTACATCGTGATTACTTTATTCCTAGAGTTCTAACAATAAGCCCGGGTTTAATAATAAGAGTTCTAATGGTTAGAAATGGTTAGAAAATTATCAGAATGGCATTAATTGGCGTTAATTGTAGGTTTTAATAAATTGAAATAATATAAATCATGAAAAACAAATTTCTTTTGTTGCTGTATTTGAATAATTGAATGAATTGAATGAAGAAAAATATAACTTTATTAATTTTACTTTCGTTTACAAAAAAATATTTTGATTTTCTCACTATTACCCTTGTTAAAACTAGATTGAAAAAATAACGAAAGAATTTTAACAGCAACAATTTTTATTTTTTAAATTTTGAATTTGAGTTCTAAATATTAATACTCTTGCATTCAGAGATTTCTTAAAAGTTGTTATTAAGTGAAAATCCAATTAAAAAACGTTACAAGAATTATAAAATTACATCAATAAACATGTATATATTATAATGGATACAAATTGCATATACTATACTGAGTTTGAGTGCCCCTCGAGAAGGTACCCCGAGAATGGTACAAAAATAAAAATTTATTGTTATGTAAATAGACATCAGTATTTTATTTCAGGATCAGGATATTTCTCATCAAAATAAACAGTATGATGAATTGTATTTTTTCTAGAAAACAGGTGTAAAAACAGGTGTAAAACAGGTGTAAGAAACAACTATATAAACATTAAGGAATCAAGATCGGTTTAAAACAATAATCACGTAAACAAGAAATCAATTCCAATCAGACTGATTAAAAAAGACACGTATCAACCAGCACCATATAGCTCATCCGAATAAGCGTAAGTAGAGGTAGATTCATTATTTGAATAGAGTTCCATCCAGTTCGCTCCTCGACTACATACTATTCATATTGCACTATTCGCTATCCATATTATTTACTGTTCAATATCTATATTATTATCTGCTATTCCAGTATTAGTTATTCGTCTTTCACGTTAATTACATGTGAAAAGACCTAAATTGCTAAATATGCAGAGTCAGCAAAAGGCAGTTTATAATATAGATAACAAATAATACAAATTAAAAGCAGTATAAATAATGAATAATATAAATAACATGGGTAATATTGCAATTTAATATAAACAACGAACCAAACAAAACTTATTCAAATAATGCCCATCTCTGAGCGCAGCTAGTTTTTTTAATCATGTAAATAACAAGTCAATCCCAATCAGACTAGATCTTAATGTTGATAATTTCTGTTTAAAATAAACGATGAAATTCTATGAACAATTCAATTTAAAATAACAATAATGAATAAATGTGTTTGCGAAACAATCTAGATAAATGTGCTAAACATTAGAAAATATAATACGCTCGTTTTATATAATAACAATCTAGAGGGTAAAAAGGCCAAATATTTAAAGAACGAGCAAACAATTAGATGACATTAAAGACAGGAGATTTTAATTATGTATAGTTTAGTTGTAAATGTTTCTTTATGCGGGCTGATGAAGACTTGTGAAGTCAAAACGTTCTTATCTGTTGTTTGTATCTATAATAAATTCGTTATGTTTAATTTTTAATCTTTTAATTTTTAATTTTTAGTCATCTAATTGTTTGTTCGTTCTTTAAATATTTGGTCTTTTTACCCTCTAAATGTGCTAAATATTTATATCGTCAAGATAAACCAATACTTTTTGTCTCGTTAATAATATATGAATGCAATAGAATATATGAGTGCAATTAGACATTTTGTTTTATAAGACCAAGAACTAATTATATTATATAAGACAAGAACTAATTATATTGTATCAGTTACGTACACTTTAGAGTTGCACTGATGATGACCATCGTAAAGGTCGAAACGTTTGTATTGTATTAATTTATTTTGACGATATAAAGTTTTAGTACGTATATCTAACTCGGTTTGCAAACCCATTTATTTACCATTGTTGTTTTGAATTCAACGAACCTTCCAATCTTACATTATTTCAATTTAATCCTATAATAAAATATTTTTTAGTTATTCTAAAGAAGAATAAATAATAGACAAATATTAACTTCAAAAACATTTTAAGAATATCGTGAAACATTGAATAACCTTAATTATATTAAAAATAATAGGTTTAAATTTTATGCATTTCTAACCGCGTTGACTCTTATTGCTCTAATTTAAATTAATTTGTCTCTATTAAGAGTCCTTTTTTAAGTTTTTCAATTAAAAATAATATTTTACTTTATTGTACTTGTATATCAATTACCTGTAACAAATATTGATTGTCCGGCGTAAAAGCTTTGTATCGTTTTGTGTGTTTCAATTTCCATGTTTTATTCACTATTCAAAAGATGTTACGAATTTAACACAGAGATTAAAAAATAAATTTTAAATAGATTATCAATTTTTAACTTTTCTGATCGAATGTTTGCTTCATTTGATGCGACATCGAAGACTGCGCATTATATATAGGAAACCCTTCTCTTTCATATTTACATTACCAGGAATTTAATGTATTTCGAAACCGGTTCATGCGACTACGCCTACTGTACCCATTGTCGACTCGACATCGAGATACTTACATCATCCCGGAAATAAATAAAAATAACTCTTATATGCTCGTATATGAATACTGATATGCTCATATATGAATATTGATATGTTTATATAAGTATGAATATTAACCTAATAAGATCTGGTATGGTATAGGTCATGGTCTGGTATGGTCATATAAGATTATATAAGATTATTTGATATTGATAAGATATTATTTGATTTTCAGCCCAATTACAAAATCTTACGCGACGGATAAAATCCTCGTTTTTCAATACTTGAGTCAAAGTGATATGATACGGATGTAATTTATAATTTCGCAAAATGCGATTCACAGTTGATGGTACACCATGCTGATATTGAATTTTTCTCGTGGAAGTATGCGGATCCATTTGAATAGCAGCAACAGTTACCAAAATTAATGTATTTGATTGATAACTTTACACAGATCTCAATTTTTGTATAAAGTGGTCAATGTTGTATTATATGTTCTGGTGTTCTTTTTTCTTTTTTTTGCTAATACTTCAAAAAATGCTAACAAAAAGTTTTCTACATTTTTGTTATAACTGTTTAATTTATATTATATTTAGTAAATTATATGTTGGCTTTTTAAAATTGTCTCAGAATAAAATTAATTTTATTATTGTTTCAATGTGATCAAGATTATAATTAGAATTATCTGTAATTACAGTTTCAGTACCGGACGCACCTGGGAATTATACTTTTACGATCAACAATAATAGCGTGATTGATCTAAAATGGCTTTATCCCTGGAAGACGGGTGATCATCTTAAGTCTTTTTGTATTCGAATACAAGAAATTTTTTCAAATCTGAGAAGTCGCATTTCCCGATCGTCTGTAATTGAAACACTTGAATATCCGTGACACGATATATGCGTAATCATACTGAGAGATTGTATTTATTCCCGTCAACGCAATACGTCATCCATGGTGTAAAGAATGTAGGTTAGGTAGGTAGGAAAAGCTGGTTATTATAGAATACGAACTATACGAATTGCAAACCCCTAATGGCTGGTCTCTTTCGTAAGTGATGACATTACACAAGTACATATTGTATAATTGTATCGAATATCCTTTGATCTCTTGACCACTTATAATAATTTCCCAACAAATGTTCATATTATGTTTTTTGGCTAATTAATTATACATTTAAATGATGTACATATATATTACTTTGTTTTATAGCTACACAAATAAAACAATATTCTGCTACTGAGAATGAGTTAAAATTATTACAAGAGTTCGAGGTCAACGTTGCTTAAGAACACATAAAAACTCAAGCTCTCATTTACATAGCTAGTTACGTTGCTCACAGATTTCGGCATAAATATCCTGACCTAGATTGCAAAACTAAAATGATGGCTCCCGCTGAAGTCTTTTATTAATGGTTATCATGTATTTCTCGAGGGAACTACATTCGTCCTTCTGAGAATTTTTTTAAAGCCGCAAAAGTAATGAATACTGAATTTATCGCATTTCATGGAAATGACTTTAATGTCGGAAATAAAATTTTTGATAAACTGACTGAGCTAGTATACAATAAATTACGCCATGAATTTCCAAGAGAGGTTGTTGCATGTTTGGTACGAACGAGAACGTACATTAGATTAAGAGAAAAAAATAAAAAAATTGTTATGACAAGTATTTAAAAAAATAAAACAAAATTAAAACATATGTGCAATATTAGTCTTTGATTTTTTAGTCAGGCTATTATTTTATACGTTGTTATTTTTCATTTATTATTTTAAAATTTATTTCATTTTAAGTATTTTATTGTATTTACTTGTTTTCTTTTTGAATATTTTTGATAAAATTAATATAATAAATTTTAATATAAATATAAATACTGTTTTTATTTTTAAATAACTTACTACATTTATAATTGGCGCGTTTCCTCACCGGGCAAATTTGATTGGTTGAAATTTTAAGTCGCCACCATATGCGCAATACTTCACCTTACATTTTCATTTCTTTACACCATGACGTCATCTATATTCAAGCTGTGACAGATGCGAATAAGTAGCAACACAAAGTTTGTGGAAATCCGTACACCTTCAACCGCAATCTTTGACGGCGTTCTAAACGCTATGGTAAACAAATCTGATTCGACAATATTATTAAATATACCATCTGTCTTAAATGACATTTAAGATAGTGATGCTCATTATTGTAAAGGGTCCTAATATCTGCGAGCAATATTTGGAAGTATCTAAGGATCTACGAATGTGAGCAGGCATGAAGAAAGGTGAAATCGCTTGGCAAGCTGCTAAAGTTTTGGTAATATATGAAATCCCTAAAAAAATTACCTTTTTAAAAAAAGGTAAAAAAAGGTGCTAAGTCCGCGTCAAAAAGTATCTTTGCAAAATATTATAATAGTATTATTAACTTAAAAAAAATTATTAAAAAATCTATTTCCAAAATAGTGTAATTTTAATCTGCACACATAAGTTATTTTTATCTAAACAAAATGGTTTATTTTAAACCATAAAAAAATTATAAGTTATTTAATTATTACATTCTACAAAAGTAATGATATCAACAAATTGTGCTAAGTAAAAATAAAAATTTATAAAAATATTTTAATAAAAAATGTTACAAGATATTATAAAAAATAGTTGTTTTAATTTTTTTTTATATTCTACTAAAATATTGATATCGAGAAATTATTCTATTGAAAATAAAAATTTAGTATTTTTACTAAAAGTTATACATAATTGTTTAATTTAAAAAAATTATGGTAGTACAACGTTGCTCCACTTAATAAAACTTTTTGAAATAAAATATATATTTTGAAAATTTCTAGTATATGTATTTTTAAAAATTATATTAAATAAAAATAGTTCGAAAATTTAATTTAAAAAAAAAAAAAATATAAAATTAAAATTATTTGCAAAAATTAAAATTAATGGAAAAATAGATAAATGTTATAAAATGTTATAAAAATTAAAAATTAATAAAAAAATAAAAAAATTTAATTGAAAGATTTAGCACTGCTACAAAATATGCTATTTTAAAAATTAGCACCAACATATGCTGCACGACAAGTGATTTATGGCGCGCTTGTCACGCAAAGGTCGACTACAATTTAAATTGCATTAAAATTTTCCTGTTTACGCTGCGTCTGTGATTCGCAATAGTCTCTAGAACGTTCTAATAGTAATATTTGCTACAGTTGTCAAAGCATCCCCTCCAAATCAACATAATAACTGTCGTCTATAAATAATTTTGCGACGCGAAATGTGCAGCGCGTTATCGAAGTGTAGATTACGCACTGCTTATTAACTTGGGAAAAAAATCATATTTAAATGTCTATTTTAATTAATATAATATAATTATATTAAATTAATATTAACAAGTATATATTACAGATCAAATATAAAAATTATTCTCTATTTACTATTTTCGTTTCTTATATTGTTTTCCCGTAATAAGCATTGCGAAAATACATTGATTTTTGTTTGATCACGCGTTGCACTCGAAATATGACGATTATTTATAAGGAGGCAATGATTATTTTAAGAGATATGTCGTGTGTCAAGTTCAGGCGCAATGCATATTAAATCGATCGTGCATATATACATAAATTTTCTCGGAGAGAAGCTTCTTGGAGAGAATGCCTTAGCAACTGCAGATTTTATTATTACATTTGAACGTCTTTGTGACTATTGCATAACACAGACGCGGCGTAAACAGGAAAATGTTTAATGTTAATTTGAACCGACTTTTGCACGACATAATCAGTGTTTTATTTATGCAGAGCGATAGTTTCTCAAAGATACAATTTGGAAACAAGGAAAAACTGTATATACTATGGGCTACGGTAAAAACAATATAAAATAATAATAGTAAAAGTAATAATATAAAATAATGAATATTAAATAAATCAATTTATTGAATCAACATTGGGAAATATATTTATTCCACTTTCACTCTACACTCTTGGCTGAATTGACAATGAAATATGAAATATAAAATTTTTTATTAATTTTGTTAAATTTATGATTATTTATTGATTATTTTTAATTTTTTTTGTTTTTAGAGAAAAATTAGGATATAAAGGGATTATTGAGGATTAATTAATAATAAAGACATTTGCTTCTTGATTACTATTTTTTGCTTTTACTATTTCCTTTATTTGTAATATTTATAAATTTATTTATAATAATATTTATATTATATTGATACAATTATTTCACAACAACAATCCCAACAACAATATACACATAATATAACATAAACATATATAAAGAATACATGTGTGAATCAAGAGAGACACAAGGTAGTGTCTCACGCCAAGTTTATGCGTATAAAGAATACATGAATTTATGGAAGATACGTGTCACAATGATGATGATCATGAAAGAAATGATTTATGCAGAGCGTCTTTTTATACCACGCACAAGTAATAATTGCGATTGCACCAAAAATATCACATGTTGGTTTCAACTGATTTTTAAAGCAAAAATTTACAGGTGTTTCAAATTCTGGTGGTTTGTTTGCAACGTAACCACTTTTATATCACGTGTATTTTAACAAATCTCGAAATCTAGGCGAAGAAAATTGGTTATGCGTTAACAATTGCAGTTTTAAAATTGTTTCTTATGAAGATTTATCTCAACATCCAAAAGCATTACAATATCTGAAAAATATTTAACAAAATTCTTCCATAAACGGAAACCGTATACATCCAAGGGTTGTATCCTTCCTGTTGTTTCAGCAGGTATAGTTAGCAGAACGATATCTTCAACAAATTCTGGTCTAGTTTCTTGTATAATGTTTGAACAATGGCCAGTCCATGAATCTAATAATAAAATAGATTTTGATCCAACATTTGGAAAAAATACTTCTTTCAACCAGGTTTTAAAATGATACGATGTGAGTTTTTCCGGATGTTGAAGACATCACAAAAATATTAGGTGCTCTGAACATGGTTTCTTGTATTCTTGGATCAAATTGTCCACCAACTTCTTTTAGTACGATAAATAGAGGTGATAACAATCTGCCATCGGCTGATATAGTTGGCTGTATGGTGTAACTATATGTTGTTGCTGATACAGATTGTACCACAGATTCAACTTTTTTTGTTCCTTGTATTGCCAATGAACGACCAGTATGAAGCTCCAATTGGAAGCCACTTTGATCACTATTGTAGATATTTTCCAATCCATATCTTGTTATGTAATATTGAACATTGTCAATAAATACACGAGATTTTTCTTGAAGCTCTTCCTGTGATGCTATAGATTTTTTTGTAACAAATTTTGTTATTTTTCGAGATACAATGTGATGTATATTTTTGAATCTTTGTATCCATCGACTTGATGCTTTAAATTGTGGCACATTCATATTTTCTTGTGCTCGGGAAGCCCATCGAGCTATATCAATGTCATGAATGATTATTCCTCTTTCAAGAGCTGTATTAAAATTATTTAAAACATGTTCAGAAATTTGTTTCAGTTTGTCGAGTCTGCTACCGCCTTCGTTTACTTGAATTTCCCATCGTCGGAGTTGACGTAATGAATGTACTTTTCGGAATTTTTGTTTTACTCCTTCTAATGTTCTTGGCCTTTTCTTCCCACTTTTCCAATATTCGACTGCATCTTTTTTGTATTCATACGGCATACGTTCATCTGTACATATAACTTTTGGACGTAATTAACTTATATTATTTTCATATTCTTTTTCTTCATCTCCTAGTTCAATTTGTTCTGGTTCTGGAATATCATTATTATTTTGAAAATCCAAAGATTCTTCCACATCCACTTCATATCTTGAATCTTTCATATTTTGTAGCATTGATTCTACATTTTGGGCCACTTCTCGTTCTTCGGATGATATTGGACTAAATGGTAAATTGAGAGCAGTGAATGTTACGTATAGTAACATTATTACGTTATATGGATTGAATTGACCCATCTGAAAAACTGAAAAATTAAATAATTATTTTCAATATTTATTTTCTATCTTGATCGTGAACGAAAAAATAATACAAAATAAGACAAACCTTATAGAATTTTACTTTTTTTTTTTAATCCTCTTGCAATATTGTTGCACCCACAGATGCTTAAACTTACACACGGAACGAAATAATACAAATTTTTTCTCCCAAGTTAATAAGCAGTGCGTAATCTACACTTCGATAACGCGCTGCACAGCGCGTCGCGAAATTATTTATAGATGACAGTTATTATGTTGATTTGGAGGGGATGCCTTGGCAACTGTAGCAAATATTACTATTATAGAGACTATTGCGAATCACAGACGAAGCGTAAACAGGAAAATTTTAATGCAATTTAAATTTTAGTCGATCTTTGGGTGACAAGCGCGCCATAAATCACTTGCCGTGCAGCATATGTTGGTTCATTTCCTAAAGATGCAATTTGCAAATATAAAAAAGGAGTATATGGTCGTATTCGGGTTAAAAAAATGTACAATTTTGGTTATTGCAAAAATTTTGAAATTTGCAAAAATAAGGGGAAGGAGGGAGGGATTTGCAAAAATGTAATATTAAAAAAAAATCTAAATACACCATTTTAAAGAGCGTTGAGAACCATGCAACTTTTGTATAAAACATTTTTTTGTATCTCTCATAGTTTTCGAAATATACTCTCGGAAACGCAAAAACCCTTTTAGCCTCTAGGGGTGGTTTCAACCCCTAAACCTTCAGATACGCAGATAAAAAAAAATACGTATCTCTTATTTTGAGCTACTCTACAACATATTCAAAGGCCATTAAAATCGGAGGGGGACAACTCCGTCAGTCTCCTTGTTAGCACAATTTGTTGATATCATTACTTTTGTAGAATGTAATAATTAAATAACTTATAATTTTTTTATGGTTTAAAATAAGCCATTTTGTTTAGATAAAAATAACTTATGTGTGTAGATTAAAATTACACTATTTTGGAAATAGATTTTTTAATAATTTTTTTTAAGTTAATAATACTATATTATAATATTTTGCAAAGATACTTTTTGATGCGGACTTTTTTAGCACCTTTTTTTACTTTTTTTTAAAAAGGTAATTTTTTAGGGATATCACTCCTTTTTGTACACAATTATTAAATAATGAAATATTAATCTGAATTTATTTAGATATTACATAAATGATGATAATTCTAGAACAACTGAGTTTTCGAAAAAAATCAATTAAAATTGGGGAAAGTTATATACGTTTTTTTTCTTTATTTCTTATTTCACCCAATATTCAAGAAAGACAGCTTTCTTTACACATTTTTTTCACGACATAATTTCATTATATATTGCGAGCACACATTTTGACATATTAAATATTCAGTAAGATTACTGTCTATTATTTGTTTCTCAGATAATTTAAAAGAAAAGGGGTACTGAGAGATATAAACAACGTGTGAATTTAATATGTGAACAGCGCTTCGAAACTACACTGTAGTACACTCCAGTCTCAGTTTGTTTTTAGTGCATTATGCATCTAATCGAAAACCACTATTATACAGTCAATAAAATTTTTTAAAAAATATTAGGTATTTGGCCTCATAATAAATCACGCTTTGCATTATTACAGCAGTTATTAATCGCTATGTTAACCATCACATATATTGGCATGCAGGTAACAGTTCATTTGTTTAGCATCACCAAAATATAATACCTACATATGTGACTATTTTAAAAAAGTCCATTATACTATTTTTCAAAAACATTTTACATTAATTATTCTTTAATTACTATAATTCTTTTGGTAAATATGCCGTTTAACGGACCACTCTTCAATGACCTTGACCTTGACATATGTTGTCAAGATCATCCTCCTGAGTGACCTTCTGAAGGTTTTAGCCGTCGCTCGTTTTTTATTAAAAAATTATTAACAAAAAAAGATTTGAAAAATAGCGAATTGGAACATATCCACACGCGCACACACACACACCCCAACTTTGACATATGTTGTCAAGGTCATCCTCCTGAGTGACCTTCACACACACACACACACACACACACACACAGACACGGACGGACACACACACGCACGCACACACACACACACGCACACATACGCACACGTTATTAACAAAAAAAGATTTGAAAAATAGCAATTGGAACACATCCACACGCACACACACACACACCAACCTTGACATATGTTGTCAAGGCCATCCTCCTGAGTGACCTTCGGAAGGTTTTAGTCCTCGGTCACTGCTCGTTAAAAAGTTATGAACAAAAGAAGTTTGAAAAATTTGGCACTTATTTTGAATATACATATGGGGCATTTCACGTCACTCTCCAAGCGCGGAGCGCGAGCGTCAAAACCTCCCATGTTCAACTCGTGTTTACTCCAGATTGAAGTACCGAAACGAAAAGTTTTATAATTGAAATTTGTTCATTTTTTCCTCAGCTTTCTAACGGTGCAATTGGTTTTTCCAAAATTTTCCATTTTCACCGAGAAAAATTATAAAACACGTTATATCTCGAAAAGTATATTTTTAATATTTTTTTTGACCATCTAGATCGAAAGCTGAGGACTTTTTACGTCGAAAATGATATTTTCCAAAGTGTAGTCAAGTTGTTTTCATTAAGAATGACACCGCGAAAGAGAAGACGATACGCCGTTTGAGCGCGCGGAAAGGCACGGCGCAGCGCGCTTCTCACAAACACACGCAGTTTACGTTTATACTTGTTATATCATTATCATTATCATTATTATTAATAATCATCATTGCAAATGAATCATCATTTCGTATTAAATACAAAATATCAATGAACATCGAATTTACTTTTCTAATAATAATTCCTATGAACGACAATTAACTTGATACATTTTTTCTTTTTAACTGTAAATATATTTTGTTTTATTTTATTCCATTTTCTGAGATTTACACCGAAAAAACTGTTTTGCTATAACAGCCCAATTTTGTGCTAATCCGGCAACTCACTTGTCCTAGTCAAACACAGCATAAGTTCTTCGTTGGTTTAACACAAGTCTTTGGCTGTTTTAGATATAATTTCGTACACTAATGAAACTGTTGTCGATACAGCCTACACGGAAAGAAAGAAACACGACTGCAAACATTTTTTATTTCAACTCGCGATATTTTAAGAATTTCGAAACGAATAAAAAACGAAAATGATCATTAGAGTTGTCTGCGTCTAATGAAGAGAGAAAAAACAACATATCTCAATACACAAAAAAGTCATTAATTTTTTTCTACACAACTGCAAATTATACGTTTTTATACTTTCAAGTGCTTCGTTTATCGAGCGAATTTTGAGCATCCGAAAACTTTCAGCAAAAAAGTTGTTCATTAAGGTATGAAAAAGTTTTCTGGAAAGTTTCATCCTCATAGCTTTAATAGTTTCAAAGTAATGAATGTTTAAAGTTGGTCATGTGCGAAACATGACGTCGCGACGCGTCGGCGAGTCGGCCGCTACCAATTTTAAACATTCGTTACTTTTAAACTATTAAAGCAATGAGGATGAAACTTTCCAGAAAACTTTTTCATACCTTAATGAACAACTTTTTTGCTGCAAGTTTTCGGATGCTCAAAATTCGCTCGATAAACGAAGCACTTGAAAGTATAAAAACGTATAATTTGCAGTTGTGTAGAAAAAAATTAATGACTTTTTTGTGTATTGAGATATGTTGTTTTTTCTCTCTTCATTAGACGCAGACAACTCTAATGATCATTTTCGTTTTTTATTCGTTTCGAAATTCTTAAAATATCGCGAGTTGAAATAAAAAATGTTTGCAGTCGTGTTTCTTTCTTTCCGTGTAGGCTGTATCGACAACAGTTTCATTAGTGTACGAAATTATATCTAAAACAGCCAAAGACTTGTGTTAAACCAACGAAGAACTTATGCTGTGTTTGACTAGGACAAGTGAGTTGCCGGATTAGCACAAAATTGGGCTGTTATAGCAAAACAGTTTTTTCGGTGTAAATCTCAGAAAATGGAATAAAATAAAACAAAATATATTTACAGTTAAAAAGAAAAAATGTATCAAGTTAATTGTCGTTCATAGGAATTATTATTAGAAAAGTAAATTCGATGTTCATTGATATTTTGTATTTAATACGAAATGATGATTCATTTGCAATGATGATTATTAATAATAATGATAATGATAATGATATAACAAGTATAAACGTAAACTGCGTGTGTTTGTGAGAAGCGCGCTGCGCCGTGCCTTTCCGCGCGCTCAAACGGCGTATCGTCTTCTCTTTCGCGGTGTCATTCTTAATGAAAACAACTTGACTACACTTTGGAAAATATCATTTTCGACGTAAAAAGTCCTCAGCTTTCGATCTAGATGGTCAAAAAAAATATTAAAAATATACTTTTCGAGATATAACGTGTTTTATAATTTTTCTCGGTGAAAATGGAAAATTTTGGAAAAACCAATTGCACCGTTAGAAAGCTGAGGAAAAAATGAACAAATTTCAATTATAAAACTTTTCGTTTCGGTACTTCAATCTGGAGTAAACACGAGTTGAACATGGGAGGGTTTTGACGCTCGCGCTCCGCGCTTGGAGAGTTGACGTGAAATGCCCCATATACACATTTACCGCCAATTTACCGCCAATTTACCGCCAACGGAATCCGAAAGTAAACTAATATACGATAGATTTTCGTACAGATAACATTCTGATAATCTGTCTTAAAATGAAACCTCACTTCGCATTGAAAAGTATACGCGTGGAGGCAGTGTGTTCCGCCCCCCCCCCTACGGGGGGGCTCCACTACCGAAAAACTACACACATAAGTGTGGGTGGAACTTGCTTCGTGTAGAAAGTTTCCACGCAAAGCAAGTTCCACCCACACCTATGTGTGTAGTTTTTCGGTAGTGGAGCCCCCCCGTAGGGGGGGGGGCGGAACACACTGCCTCCACGCGTATACTTTTCAATGCGAAGTGAGGTTTCATTTTAAGACAGATTATCAGAATGTTATCGGTACGAAAATCTATCGTATATTAGTTTACTTTTGGATTCCGTTTCAAAACCATAGAAATATTAACAATAGTAGGAATGCCATATACACTTTATACACAATGTGGTGAAAGTTCTTTTGTTCATTGATCATTGGCGGTAAATGTGTAAATGTGTATTCAAAATAAGTGCCAAATTTTTCAAACTTCTTTTGTTTATAACTTTTTAACGAGCAGTGACCGAGAACTAAAACCTTCCGAAGGTCACTCAGGAGGATGGCCTTGACAACATATGTCAAGGTTGGGGTGTGTGTGTGTGTGTGTGCGTGTGGATGTGTTCCAATTCGCTATTTTTCAAATCTTTTTTTGTTAATAACTTTTTAATAAAAAACAAGCAACGACTAAAACCTTCAGAAGGTCACTCAGGAGGATGACCTTGACCACGTATGTCAAGGTCAAGGTTATTGAAGGGTGGTCCGTTAAACGGAATATTTACCATTCTTTTAATTACTATAATTTTTTAAAGAACAAAATATATTGAAACTATTGTAATAAATAAAATTATGTTAAAAT
Source organism: Crematogaster levior (assembly GCA_901521435.1). Taxonomy (NCBI): domain Eukaryota; kingdom Metazoa; phylum Arthropoda; class Insecta; order Hymenoptera; family Formicidae; genus Crematogaster; species Crematogaster levior. The sequence continues at coordinate 174,797 of CABEGB010001255.1, read as the reverse complement.
GCTTAATTGTTTTACAACATAATATACTTTATGACGATTTTCCCGGGCGATCCGGCGGAGGGGCGAACAGCCAGACCGCGAACCGTCGTCGTGAAAGTAACGTGCGAAGGATGGAAGGGCGCTAGACGTTTCTTTTACCGCCGCTTTGGCCGAATTAATCGCGAAAATATTGGGCGCCAGACGCCGGAGCGTCCATTCCGTTTCCCGCGGAATGTATATTCCACTAACCGATTATCGCGAAATCGCCAAGACTCAGAATCGGCCGCGATGGGCTCGACAAGCTCAACCTAACGGTAGAGGGGCAGGGCGGAGAGCTGGTTCTGCGGACGGATGAACAGGGTTGTAGCCGAGACGGACACGATACACCAAAATAAAGGACTAATGTCGCGAAATAAAGTAAAACAAAAGTGGTTTATTTCACTTAAACAAAAGTAATAGCCGGTTTAATAACAAAATGAAGTAATCGGTACGAAAGAAGTCACCGGAAAGGATTAATGAAACCAAGCAACTGGACCATCCGAGGAAATGATAATAACGCAGCAAATACCAAACTTAAAGGAAATAAAGGCGTCGAATAATGACACGGAAGAAAATACAGAGAGTCCGAGCTGTTTGAAATATAAAGAAAATACAATTAAAATAAAAGTAAGATAGAGCCCGGTACGCAATTAAGGGACCCGACACAATTTGATAACCGCCGGACACTCACCCGGACGGTAACGATTGCGTGAGGCTCGAAAGTGGCGCGCCGCAATAATCTAGATAACCGCGAATACGCGACGTTAAATGATAACGCGAAATCCTTAATTCTAACTTAATTCTAACACGCGCTCCCTCACTCACTCTCTACTCACTCACACACAACTTACACGCCAGACACAATGACACGACAAACCGCTGATCACGTTCCCGGCGACGATCTCCCAGATATTTCGCACGCACGCGGACTCAACCTACGGCTACTCCCTTACCACGAATTCGCCCGATCTCGATCGCTCGGCCATCACCCAAAAGTCACCAAAGTTGCCACCGGGGCACCCAAGTTTTGGCTCGCGGATTACTCTATCGTACCGCGGCCTTTTCGCCCAGAAGGGGCTTACTCAATCGCTAACGCTAATGCCGAACGAACGACCTCGCGACGAAACGGGTTCCGCGCCAAATTCGTGGTTTCCCAACAAAAAACGATCCGAGCAACCTCACCGACAGGGTCCTGATCCGGGGCCGATTCTCCTGGCAGCGGCAGCGAGAGGAGCAGGAACGAGGCCCAAGACTCGGCGTCAAGAGCGACACGTGTTCTCGTGAGGGCAGCCGGAACGCAACAGGCAGCGTTCTCGATCACGGTCGATCGCGTCGATACCGTGATGCGCGGTCCACGAACGCGCACGCGACCAATTAGCGCGCGACCAATTATCGCGCGCCCCTACGCGGCGCGATCCTTGCCGCGGTACCTTGGCGTCAAACACTAGGGCGCCGCTCCGCGAGAATTCTTCCGCTGCGCGCTGTCGGGTGCCGGTCCTTATTCCCTCGGCGATACTGTCGATCCTCGGGCGGACGAGCATCTCTAGGGTGCGCCTTGTCCGATGCGGCTTTTCCCGGACGGCCAGGACGGTCCAACTCCTACCTCCGACCTCTGTCCTGCAACCCCGGTTTCGCGGTCTCTTGCGACGCCGCTGTTCTCTGGCCGCATCGCCCCTTGCTCCGCTTTCGTCCGGAATCCTCGCTCGGCCGTGCTTGTTTTGATCCTCGACCCTGACAGCGCCGAATTCCTCTATTCGCTGGTCTTCCTTGGATGTCGCCGGGTCGCTCGGAATAATACAATAATCATGCATGAAAACAATGCTAATGTTTAGTTATTTCGATCTTATCGGGGAGATCTCGCTCGTCTTCGATGCGCGGAGAGTCGGTGTTGCGTTCCGCCCGCAGATCCTACCGCGAAGGAACGGCAACGTTACAACTTCTATTCAATCATTATATTTATTGTTTCTAGTTGTCACTTTTTATTACAATGAGATACAATGTTACTCTCTTTATTAAAATTATATCGCTTGTTTGCCCTTTTATAATAATTACAATGAAGTACTGTGTTTTTGTCTTTAAATCAAAATCTGTAAGTTACTTCTAAATCTATTTGCACAAATAACACTTAGAAGTTTTACTTGTGTAAAATAATAAATATTTAAATGACAGATACAAAATCTACACTATATTATGCGAGATGACTGGAAGCTGATACAAAATAAATTAGAAATCGAGATTATATTGAAATATGCCCATTACAGTCAAATTTATACTATTTTTATATTCCGTAAGAAAACATTGTTTTATTAATCTATTTTACATCTACTAATAATTTATCATTAAAAAATATTCTGAAATTAAAAATGTATAAATAAAGTTTAAAAAGAAATGTCTACTACTATATTATTTTATTTTATAATATTCAAGAAAAAGATTTTTTATATATTGCTCAAATGTAAAAAATGCATATTCTATATTTATAAGATTCTTTGACAAGTGCAATTTTAATATTAAATATTTAAAAAAATACATAGATTTACTTTACTATTTACAAATGTAAAATACCTTTTGCTTATGGAAATACTGTCCATGAAAAGTACACAAAATAATAATTATATAAAATAATTAGAATTAGTTGTTGCATGTAAATTTATAAAATTTATTTAACATATTTTTATTTGCGTATTTACAAGTATATTTTTTATTTACAGTATTCATCGATTTTGTAGTAATCTGTATGACTATCATCCAATTTGTTCCAAATATTCTTGACGTTATTTTGCCGTTGGACGAACCACGACCACGTAAACTTATTATTATCTGTACAAGTACTCGTTTTCATTCTCATTGTCATCCTGGTATCATTTTTATAGCGTTTATAAAATTCCTGCGTAATAAATTTGTTAAGCAAAAAAATTTACAAATAAATAAAATTAAAATTAAAAATATAAAATATTTAAACTAACCCTGGGAGTGGTGAAAAGCCTAGAATCTATTTCTGTGGAATCGTCTGGTGAGCTACCACAAATGTCACGACTATCATATGTGTCGTCATATTCATCATTGTATTCATCAGTGACAAGGTTGTACTTCTCATAAATATTCCACGATTTTTTAATTTCAGACTTGTCGTTCAACATTTCATTTGTACTTCTGTACTTATCTTTCCTAGAAAAAAGATATATTGTAATAGGAAATTAACATATTTTTATTTGCGTATTTACAAGTATATTTTTTACTTACAGTATTCATCGATTTTGTAATAGTCTGTATAGCTATCATCCAATTTGTTCCGAATATTCTTGACGTTATCTTGCTGTTGGACGAACCACGACCACGTAAACTTACTACATTTTTTACATTATGTATTTATAATTTGAGTAATTTACATAAATTATACTTGTAAATTATGTAGTTGCTAAACACTCTTTTCATAATACAATTTTTGTTCAAGAAACTTTTCCTTTCTTTCATAGTTATGAGGATATTCAATAAAAAGTATTACCCAGAGATGAAAATGTCAAGGTTTTTCGTGATTTTTTTACACAAATTACATGTATGTTACCCATAAGATGATATATTTGCATCCAATAGTATTTTATGCAAATAAATTATCTTATGCATCAAAATAATATATTTCTTGCGTTTTTTACATTAGATACCTACGTATCTAATTGTAACGTATTGTAACGTATCTAATTGTAACGTATTGTAACGTATCTAATTGTGTCATATTGTAACTTACGTAATTTACAAAAATTACATTTGTAAATTACACAGTTTTTAAGTACTCGTTATCCTATCTAATTTTTGTTCAAGAAACTCTTTTCTATCTCTTATAGTTTCGACGATATTCTCGTTGAAAGAAAAAAACGTATTTTTTTCAAGGGGCGATTTCCCCCCTTGAAGTGGCGTCTCGGCACATAAAAACCAGTTAGTTTTACTTGTTTTCGATCCTAAAACAAAATATCAAGAGCTCATAAAAATCCGCGAGGGACCGTTGGGCAGGGTTACTTGTAAGTACACTCTGTCCATTCCTTCTAAAACACCATCTTTATCGCAGACAACTTCAAGAGTGAGACAACACCAATCGTTATAAAAAACAACAAAAAGGAAAGAAAAATAATGTAAAATTAAATTATTGAATGACAATAAAAGTCTGTAGAAGTTTAGACGTATATATTATACAATAAATTATCAATTATCAATTTCAAATGTAGCGTACGTTTCGGTCAATTTCATGTCATCTTCAGCGCAATTAATAAATTAACACAGTATTAAACGTTAAGGTCAATAATCAAACGGATAAAATTAATACAAAATATAGTCATTAATACATAATATAGGAGAATCTCTGAATCCAATTAATATTTCTTACGTCATCCTTGTAGTTTGAATGTGTGTGTTCTCCATTGTATGTGCAATTAAACACGTCTTATCACATTCCGGTAAATCAAGAAGATCGTAAGAAGACGTTGTGTACATGTAAATACATGTAACGACGACATGTAAATACATGTAACAGAACGTTGAGAAATTGAGGCTTGAACGAATGACGAATTGAACATCATACGTTACAGGACGAGAGAGGGGTGATATTGGTACAAAAAATGAGCTCAAAGATAGACGTACACTTTAAAATTGAGACGCAAATGGTATTAACTTAATAGCATAATGATCTTATCTCGACGACGTTAAGAGAGACAATAAGATGTATTTATTAAGTGTATATAAGCGAGCCGCATTAATATACATTATATGAACTTCATATATAAACGAATAACGCAGAAACAATAGAGATGGTGTGCAGTATTTTACAATTAATGTCTTATATATAATATTATTACGATCAGATTGGTCGATTATCTTGATGTAGACATGCATTTTATTAAGACTAAAAAATGAAAATCTTATGTTTAGTTATTTTCCTAAAAGATGGCGAGTTTAAAATCAACTCCATATTTGTGACTATCACAGCGGAAGAGGTCGTGAATATGGAGTATTATACATGACAAAAATTACTGCTCATTGGTAATCTTGAGATAGCTGATAATTTGCTGCGACTATTTAAGTTTTTACCTTTCATTATTTATTCAGCGTGACGATATTTATCGCAGAAACCTTCAACAAAACAATGCATGATTATGTTATGCTTGACGAAGTGGAAGAGCTGAAAGAGATCAACCACCATCGCGCCAATTATAACGATGGTTACTCTTTGGCAAGCTGCTGAGAAAATCACAAAAGACGATGGGCGCACTGTCATACTTTGCCAGTAAAAGTTAAAATACTTATTACTAAATTATTACTATGTTATTTAAAGTTCAAAGGAAAATTACAGTTTAAAGGCATTACAGTTCAAACTTTTTCTTAAACGATATAAAAAATGTTTTTTCTTACATTTTATTTTATTATTTTATTTTTAAAATAATTGTATAATTTTTCTAAATAATTAATTGTAAATTCGTGTTTTTCAAACATTATTTCGTGAAATGTTCAATAAAATATAATACAGTCAGATATAACAATCTTTTAGTGACGGAATAACTTAATGTGGTCTCTATCTAAGTTTTTTCTTTTGGAAAGAATGATCATTAAAAAGGAATGCGACGGTGCAAATTATTAGATGATCGAAACTAGATTTCATTTGTTCTTTTGTAATGGATCAATTTTATAGCAACAAAAAAATATATTAGTGAAAATTTTATAAAATCGTAGTCAGCGCTTTTATAATATAAAAAAAGTATATGAAACTTTGAAAAACAGATTAAATTTATAAATTTTATTTAATATTTACGAACATCTAGAATATTTATACGATGCCGTAGTCACATTTGAAGTATTTTTGAAGTATTTGAAAATTTTTCCTAATAGGATGTTGTCGCTCGAATTTATTAATTTCTCGATATTGTAACTGTTAAGAGCTCCTGTTTGCTTTTGAACAAACTTAGATAAGCAACTTTATAAAAAGAAATGATAAAAAAAGAAGAAAAGGCTAAAAAAAGCATACAGCAGTGCCTTGGCTATCATCTACGTGAGTATTACAATACGAAAGTAATACGGAACGTCGAGGTTTGTCTTCTATAACTATAGAAATCTTTTGGTATTACGGATAGCCATTACGATATTAAAAATCATGACAAAAAAGCAATATTTATCAGAGAAAAGAGACTATGTGGAGTAAACACCACTAAAAGGAGTAGTGATGTTTCAATCAAAGTACCAACATCGCGTATTTTGCTAAAGTCTAAATTATATAATGTATAGAAACTCTGTTATATAACGTATTGAAATTAGGAAGGAATGATTAAATTTATTATGTCACGTAAGAACAGTTTTTTGAAATTTCTAAACTTTAAAAAATAATTAAATAATATTTATTAATATTTTTAGGAATCCTAAGAGATAATTTTAACATAAAAAGTAGTAAATTAATTTGTATAATTTAGCGTGTTAATTTAATGTATATTAATTTTATATTAATTTTATGTTCTTATAGATCTCTATATAAAAATTGAAAGATATCTTATAAAACACATAAGGTATTTAAATTTTACTTATCGGAAAATTTATGACAAAAGTATTTTCGGTTATTTCATATTTTTTGATAGCGTTAAGCTCGCGACTTGATGAGCAATCACTCGCGGAGTGATATTTGAATGGCTGAACTGACAAAGAGCAGTCCTTGAAATTACTACGAATTGAATTTGCTGAACAAGTCTTCTCACATAACTAACTTGTAGTGAAAGGGACAACAAAGAACACACACACACACAACTCAGAATAAGTGTATCTTCACGTTAAATCCTATTTATACCATATACTATACCTATTTATACCGATAGCGTGTACTCACGCGTTAAATTGATCTTACAAGGAAGGTGTCGGAAGTGTTCCCCTCCGATTTTGATGAGCTTCTAATATGTTGTTCTCTAGATCAAAATAGGGGACACATTTTTTTTATACATTCCCATACGACCTTTTAGGGGGTGAAACACCTCTTTGAAAAAAATCGGTTTTTTTCTTTTGGAGCGAATATCTTCGAAACTAAAAAAGATAGAACAAAAATCCAAACTGGGTATTAAATGGTTTAATGAGTACTATGAAATAACGTAAAAATTTTTTTTATTTTTTTTTATTTTTTAAAAAGTCTTACCCCTTTAACTTTTTTTTCAAAATTTTGAATTTTTGTTTTTACCAAATTAAAGGTTATTTTTTTACGAATTCATCCATGTATATTAAGGGGTTACACCTATTTGAACGGTCGGAAAAAAGCCTTTTTTAAGAAATTTTTTTCGTTGTGATAAAATAAATCAATGTAAATAAAATTTTGAGGGTTTATTATACATATATTGAAGTATACAAAATAATTTTTTTTTTAATTTTTTTGTTCAAAATGGCGGATGTAGAGATACTCAAAGCATCGTGTCTTTTTTTGGAGGTGGTCTGCGGCAGTACAAATGCCATTTTTATTTCTGCACCTAAGAAAAAAAAAATTTTTTTTTATAATTTAAATTTATCAGAGAAGTACACACGATTATTAAAAAATAATCATTTTTTGCAATTTGACACAAGTTTAAAGCCAAAATTTTGTTTTTCACCAAAAAAATCGACCTTTAAATGTTTATAAAACACGTAATTATTAATGGATCTCAAAAATCGTGTGTACTTCTCTTTAAAATCTATCTAAAAAGCTACAGTTAAAATTGTAAGTCGATTGGATAAAAATTGAAAGAGTTATTTGTACTGCCGATTTGAAAAACGTGGTTTTGAGATAATTGCGTTCAAAGTTTTGGAAACGATTTACTGCATGAAAAATTCAAAATAGGAGCTTGCTAATTTTTTTACCTTTACTCTGCTATCCCAGGACCATAAAGAATTCCTTCCAAGTTCAGATTTTGATCCTCATCTTTTTTTCTTAACGATTTTAAGTCATGCCGAGCGTCTTTTTCAAATTTTGATGATGAGCGATTTGCGGCTTTCACACGGTGTTCGTCGATTGTCAAGCAATAATTATGTAATTCAACGCTAATTGGCAATTGAAGCACTTTCATAATTCGTAGCAAGCCTAAAAATCCGTCATTGAAGAAAATCGTGGCTATATCACATGCTACATCCAAAGTACGTTTGCCACTAGATATTGATTTAGGCGCTATGGTCCAAACGACAGAGTTGAATGATTCATTGCTATTTTGCGTGTATGCTCCAAGACAACGCGTAAGTAATTCTTTGGGACTTAAATCTTCATAAATTTTTTTTATAGCATCAAATACATCCTTTGATAAAGCTGGCTTATGCGAATATTCATGAAGAGTATTATTTGCGCGAGCTTTTTGCCAAGAACACCAGGAATCTTCACCAATCGGACTAAAATTACGATTGAATATCATTTTTGAGATGTTTTCACGTCATTTAAGCCAATAAAAAAAAAAAAAAAAATTCAAATAGGTGTAACCCCTTAAAGTTATGTTGCGTAATATCATTTTCGAGAATTAATTATAAACGCCTTCGTACATACGCTATTTGTGTCTCGGTCCATGCGCTCGATTCTTCGCGCAACGCGTTTTCCTGTAATCAAAAGATGACGAATATACACTTGGAGGACATATCCATATATATAATCACGAAAGTTTTCACATATAGCTTGAGCACTTATATAAAACTTAAAACAAGTTTAAAGGTCTGTAAGACGAATAATTTTATCGTTGGAGGAAATATAAAATGCCGTCGCTTTGCGAGCATCAGTTTAATACGTAATATTGTACATTTTATTGTGTACCGTTAATTAAATTGTGTAAACTATTAATCGTTACAGTTTTATAAGTATTAATATTTTGTAAATATTGTCTGTTAATATGTATCTATTAATGTTTATACATATATAATATATATATAATGTTTATATATATTTTCATACAATTATTCTTTTATAGTTTTTAAAATCAATTAGCACATAAATTTTTATTTATTGTATTTTTTACGGTATTACGAAGAAACGATTTTGGTACTTCATATAACTTTTGTTTAAAAATCATAAAATACAAACATATTACATGTATATGTTTATATAATATAATATGTAAGAATCATATTGATTCCTCACTCTCCTGCCGTCGATTTTTGTTTCTATACTTAATCGATCTTTATATCGATATATAATAATGTTTGCTGCTGTTATGTCGCGGATAATCTTTCAGTGGTCTTGTTTCTCGTTTGCCGATTAAAACCCTAATGAAGTGTCTTGGTTTTTTGATTCTTCGTTTTAGGTAGGGGAAAGGCGGGCATAACGGGGTAGGCGCCTAAAACGGGGTACACGTGTTATTTCCTAACGTAGTGATGCCATTTATACGCCTGAGTAAGAACTTCTTTATTACGCACATCTCTGCACCGTGCATAGAAGTTTCAACCTGCAATGTTTATTAAAGTGTCATGGTAAGTGCACTTAGTATTTGCGACTTGAAGTTGTAATTTTATTACAGAAGTAACTCAAGGTAAGTAGTAGTAGATTAATATTTTTGCATTGTTGTTGTTATAGTAAATAAGGTACATTTTTGTGCAAGAGTTTCTATTGTTGTATTTTAAAAAATAGCAAATTTTATCTAAGAAACCTCAATTAACGTAACAAATTGCAGTTTGGGCAAAACGGGGTAGTGAAAGGTAGGGTAAAATGGGGTACCCCGTAAAAGTAAACAAAATACCTCAACTAAAGGAAAAGCGGTGAAAAGAAAGATAACAAATAAGCAAGGCCAGGGAAAACAAACAAAAAAGAATAAATTAAGAAAAACCAAAGAAGCAGAATTAGATTCGGACAGTGATGTTAGTGATACTGACTGTCTGTACTGTGGCGACCGTTATTCAACCTCAATAGAGGGATGGATCTGTTGTGCAATTTGCCGCACATGGGCACACAATTCATGTGCAGGCGCAGAAGATGATGATGATGAAGTTTTCATTTGTGAGCATTGCAAATGAAGATTTCCTAAGCCTTATTTGTACTACCCCATTTTGCCCTACTGGACGGGTCAAACGGGGTAAAATGCAATTTATTATTTATCTTTTATTTTGTGTGTTAAAACATTTCTTTATTAAATGAAACGAGCAATATCTTTTAGTTTATACTTCAAATACATAAATGTATTTCATATTTAATCGCTCAGATGTTTATTTTATTTACTATGCCCCCGCAAAGATTAAGTACCCCATTTTGCCCGCCTTTCCCCTATATTACTTAATCTTAAGTTATAATATTCACATTGATGTTCATTTATTAAATAAAACTTCGTTTCAGACGAATCAGGCCTACGCTTCATTGGTAGTGTAAAGATTTATAAATATAAAATTTCTTCTTTATCCAAACAAAGTTTTAACGAGGAATGTATTTATAGTTAGTATAAAAAAAGGTCTGCTTAATGCTTAACATTTTTATTACTTAAAAAATAAAATAATATATTTATTTAAATACATAAGTAATATAATGTAAATATAACAAGTATAATAAAACATTACTATTTTTTAATATACATAATTACTAGTTAAACTTTAAACATATATGTGTATATCTATATATTTATTATTTATACTTTTTAAGGCAAAATGCGATTCAATCCAAGAAACATAATGTTGCTGTTTACTGCCTGTTTTTTAAGTAATAAAAATGTTAAGCATTAAGCATATCTTTTTTTAACTATAAATACATTCCTCGTTAAAACTTTGTTTGGATAAAGAAGAAATTTTAGATTATATTGTATAAACATATACATGTAGTACGTTTATATTTTATGATTTTTAAACAAAAGTTATATAAAGTACCAAAATCGTTTCTTCGTAATGCCGTAGAAAATACAATAAATAAAAATTTATGTGCTAATTGATTTTAAAAACTATAAAAGAATATTTGGTATCAGAATTGTTTGGTATCAGAGCGAATTTGTAAGGTCGGTGGGCAGAAAAGCGTTGTAGCGAAAGGAATATGCGAATCGAAGAATCGAGAAACGTCGATCAATAACTAGGGTGGGGATAGAAGTAAGTCCTGCCAAATAGTTAGTCGTCCAAATACCATCGGGGAAAGTGTGAGAGATCCGTCGACTAAGACGGTCGATAATATCCAGTCGCGAATAGTTCGTCAGTGTCGAAGTGTATTGGCTGTTTATGATGAACGGCGTTATTCAAATAAGTACGACACGCACACACAAAGATTGTCGAGTTTTGACGCGATTCTATATCGACGTGGCGCGGAAGCTAGCCGCACGAATTTTATTTTGTATATTTACTAAATTAAAGAATTATTGTTACGTTCATCGAGAATCAGAGTCTTAAGTTCATTCATCCACGCGGTATCCCAACCATTCGAATCACATCTTAAGAACATACGAATCGGCATCTAGCTAACTCATATACGCACTTACATTTCTGGTCCTTCGAGCCGGATTCGGGTGCGGATGCGGATACGCGCGTGAGGTGACATGGTGCAGGTCCTTCAGCATCGGTAAAACGATCCGAGTTCGCGTCGTGAAGAACGATATCGGTGAAACAGGTTCGTCAGCAATCGGCAATGAGTATCGAACTGTTGAGGAGACAAAGAGGAGCGATCAAG
>CABEGB010001255.1:55956-150546 GCA_901521435.1 Crematogaster levior | reverse complement strand
CGCTCATAATACTCTTCATCATTATTGTTTGCAAATGTAAAGGACAAATGATGCATTATGAGCGCTGTGGAACTTACCTGTATATCTTTACCTGTATATCTTATTGTATATCTATGCGAGACAAGTTGAGAGCAGCTGAAATTATCGGTTCTCAAGAACGCCTAAACCGATCGAGCTATTAATAAGTTTATTCGAGCATACTCAAATTATATAGCAAAAAGTATTTCTGTTTTTATTTTACATGTTGTATATAAAGAGAAATATGATAATTTAAAGTTCAGGGGTCGAAATTATGGTAATTATTTTGTAACGATGCACCCCGAATTGCAGCATCGTTCCGCCGGAATAACACCCATCAAAACCGGCAATTGGGGTGCGGTGCGCCCCACATTATTTTTAATCTTTTTGAAAAGCGAGTCGCTAGAAGCGTTGGCTGGCAAGCTCCGGAATCGGTATCGAGATCTTTTTGGATCCCTTTTTATACCGAGAAAAAGTGCTAGGAAATGGAGAAGGAAAATTCTCCCACCCGGCGTATGTGTGCCGGCGCTAGAGGCACACAGCCTCGCGATGTTCGACTCCCGAGCGAGCGCGGGAAAACCCGACTGCCGCCGAACACCAGCCCGAGCGTTTTCCCACTCAGAGCCGGCACACGTACGCCGGGTGGGAGAATTTCCCTTCTCCATTTCCTAGCACTTTTTCCCGGTATAAAAAGGGATCCAAAAAGATCTCGATACCGATTCCGGAGCTTGCCAGCCAACGCTTCTAGCCGACACTGATAAGCTAATCCTGATCCCGAAAGCAGCAAGAACCAGGGAGTCGAGCGTACTCGGTTTCCGTCGAGCGTTCTCGACAGCTTGCTTCCTAGACGCAACCTCTCCGGGTAACAGCGCCTGGGGTGGAGAGTGCTCCGCCTCCGCCGCGCGTTCTCGGCCGCTGCCAACCGCAGATTCAAACACCATACGGGACGTGGGGTAGAGCGTACTCTGTCTCCGCCGAGTTTTCTCGGTTCCCGTGCGCGCACCGATCATCCGTGCCTTTTCCCAGAGACATCGAATAGAGCGCAGCAGAGCGTTCTCTGATACCGCCGAGTGTTTTTGGTCCGATTGTCTCGTCCTTATACATCCCGCGGACTTCCGATCTCCGACCGCCATTGATACGGCGATCGATAGCCATCGCGCCGCGCCACGAACTGCGGACTTTTAAATACACCGGCCATAGTTACGGCGAGACCGCGACACCGCGCCGCGCCGAAGCACGCGCTCGCCGCGTGCATCCGTCGCGAATATCGAGACCGCGTTACGCTACCGCGCGGGCCACGCGGCATCAGCGCTACAGCGCGCCCCACACGCGATATATCCGCTCCTCGCGTAGATTGTACATATATGTAAATAGTCAGTGTAATAAATTAAGGTGTTTGTTGAAATCATAGCGTATTCACTCCAACCCATCGAACCCCGGAATCCGACGAGCTACGCCCGAGCGTTCGAGGCAACGGGTTGTTTTAATTTAGAATTACGGGCCATCCTCTGATGACCTCGACCTTGACATATGTTGTCAAGATCATCCTCCTGAGTGACCTTCGGAAAGTTTTAGTCGTCGGTCATCACTCATTAAAAAGTTATTAACAAAAAAAGTTTGAAAAATATAGCAGTTATTTTGAATACAGCTTCACACATCCACCGCCAATGACTAATGAACAAAAGAAGTTTCACGACAATGTGTGTGTATATGCCATTCCTACTGTTGTTGATATTTCTTATGACTTTGAAACGGTATCGAAAATAAACCAGTAGATTTTGTAAATCCATATAAAACCTCACTTCGCATTAAAAAGTATATGCGTAGAGGCAGTGTGTTCCGTCTTTCCTACGGGGGAGGCTCCACTACCAAGAAACTAGACACATAAGTGTAGGTAGAACTCGCTTCGCGTGGAAAATTGCAAACTCATGTGGAACCTCACTTCGCATTGAAAAGTGTAGGCGTGGAGGCAGTGTGTTCCGCCACCCCTACGGGGGGGCTCCACTACCGAGAGACTACACACATAAGTGAGAACGGAACTCACTTCGTGTGGAAAATTGTAAACTCATGTGGAATCTCACTTCGTATTAAAAAATGTACGCTGCCATTTTTTGCCACACCGCCGGGCTACTTCACAAAACTAGACAGCGTACACTTTTTAATGCGAAGTGAGGTTTCACATAAGTTTGCAATTTTTGACACAAAGCTAGGTTTTACGCGTTTTCACTCTTACACCATATTTTAAATTTCGCATTTTTTGAGAAAGAATTGATTACAGAGTATGCGCATGTGGCCGAAATTTTCAAACTTCTTTTGTTAATAACTTTTTAACGAGTAATGACCGACAACTAAAACCTTCCGAAGGTCACTCAGGAGGATGACCTTGACAACATATGTCAAGGTCAAGGTCATCGAAGGGTGGTCCGTAATTTTAAATAATTACCGAAATTATTAAGTAAGTTGTAGTCATTGTCCTCATCTGGCTTCTTTCTTTTCTTTATGAAATGTACAGTTAGCATTTCTACTATCAACATATAAATACATGGACGAAGGATTAGCTTAGCTGGGATGTGAGGTTCGCGGTAAGGGTAAACACATTTAAGATTAAAGGCGATAAAAAGAAATGTTTCCATGTACAATCAATATTATTTATAAGAGAATAATACATATGGAAAAACATATAAAAGTTATACATACAAAGAAAAAAAAAAGTTAAATAAAAAAATAATTCTTGATTCAACTGTAGCGCGGGTTGTTAAGCAAATATTTATTAATTCACAAAAATATTATTTAATCTAAAAGCATTGAGTGTTAATGTTATTGATGTTTAACTTAAAAATATAAATATTTGAACTAAAGAATGACTGCTAATTAAACTATTAAAATATTTAGTTGTATATAATTGTAAACATCCTGCAGATAATCCAAAAGACGACAAAGATTAAAACAGTTTTGAGAGTTTGATGTATCCAATAAAATCTGAAATTAATACTTTTGTCTACAAATAGAAACTAAACTTATAAACTTAAACTAAACAAAGTAGAAACTAAGCTAAAAAAATCAATCGAAAATTAAGGAAGATCTGTTACCTTTTATATTTGATACGACTGATTTCTAAAGTACTGTCATCTTCATTCAGTATATAATGTCGTATGCCGTGATAATGATCAATAAGATATTTTGTCCAGTCAAATCCGATCATGCTGAACTTAAATAATTGCTGATCTTTCTCATTGAGATGATTCCACATCGCTTGAACATTGTCAGTAGAAAAACTCCATTCTTTATTACAAAAAGGATCCACGGCTTCGCAATGTTTGTTTACCTGTTTATATAATTTCCACATTCTGAAATACATATTACACGTCACATTATAATTTTATCATAATACATGATACAAGTTATTATGATGTTTCATATTATAAATATATAATTGTATTTGAGTTAAATACAAACAGGATATAGGCAAGTAATAGAAATAATATTTACGTGATCCTCGATTTACGATTTATACAAATGTTAGCAACATCCACAAGTAAAGCTGGAAAGAAATGACCAAGCCAAACGCAAATTCTATGTAACATTTTATATGGGACGAAAATTATTAAAGGAAAATATATGGCATTACGCAAGGGATACATCTTATTTATGTCAAGAAGTGTATAAGTGTAATCTATCCAAGTGGGTCCATCGGTTGGTGATACGAAATTATAAATTAACATATCCTTGCCTTTCCTAAAAGATAATTCCAATATAAATTATGCTACATTACACTTTTTAGTTATTAGCAGAGTCATATGTCAATGTTCATCTTTACTCATATCAAAGTTAGATAATCATACGTTAATGTTCACGTTTAGTGTGTGATTATGGTAATAAATAATGTATTTAAATATACTTATTCGAATGTGTCTCATGCTTTTAAAAATTACTTTCGTAAATTACACTACGTGAAATAGTTCTACTAAATATTTATTAATATATAAAATAATAACTACATTTATTATATTATATAAATGTAATTTGTAAACCTATGATCGACATAAATAACTGAATAAAAGAAAATTTATAGTATACTAGATAGCTAGATAGCTAATAATAACTAATAATATTTTTACTTTTTATGTTTCGGCCGACATTCACGTGTACGTTAGTTTGTATAAACGTTAAAAATAAAATGATGAATTAAAATATAATAAATTGTATAATATAAGATAAAAAAATTATATCTGAAAAATAATCTGTAAAATTAAAGTTGTTATTTTGCTCTTATTGGGAGACAAGAAAGATTTTGAGAAAAAATTAGATTTTATGTAATTCAGCTATAGTGATGTAAGTCAAATACTTGATCATACCTGCATTGATTAAAAACATCCCAAGCACTAGCAATTAAAGCGTTTATGGTAAAGTCAACGGGCACTAAGTTTGCCTTGACTTTGACATTACAATGGTAACATCTTAGGATACCATGTAACATATATATTAAGATACCAATTGGTCCATACATATTGTCGACCCACCCGACAAGTGGCTCACTGTCGGCAGATGTAACTAAAAAAAATGTTAATTATTTTTCGTTTTGCAAAAATTAAATTTTGCTACAATAAATGCAACGTTCTCTCTCACTCTCACTCTCTCACACACACACATACACACACACGCGCGTGCGCACGCATGGTTGTGATTATTTATCATTCTTTCAGAATTTTGTCATTAATTATAGAACATAATTATGTCCTATAGAAATTTACTGTACAATTATGTAATTTTATTAAAATTATTAGAAATTATGTAATTGTTTTAAAGAACTTTATAAAAAACTTCTGTAGAACATACAATTTTATTGCAATTATGTAAAGCAGTTGAATATAATGACATATTATGAATTTAACAAACTCTTTAGTAAAATATCCATTAGTCTTCCTAATTGATTATATTTTTACCTATTCCCGGTCGAAATATTCCGATTGGCAAATCTCCGCTTTCATCTCTGAGAAGCCCTTCCGCGATCGCTTTCGTGAATAGATATGTATTCGGCCATCGTGAGAGGATTCTGCTCAAATGTGAGTTTATCTTTTTTATTAATATATTTAATTATTTTATTATATTGTGGATAAGAGAATTACCTAGATATTTTCTTTTCAATTACGTTCTCGGATAAATTACGTGTGAACATAATAAGATCTTTATGATTAATGGGATACGAGTAGAATCGTTCTTCGATGTGTTCCACATGGCAGTTGGCATATATTGTTGACACATGAATAAGCGACTGCAAGATAAACATTCAGCATAATTTATGTGTTTTTCTTTTTTAATAAAATGAAAATTACACAACATAAGTAATTTTTGTTAATTATTATATTAGAACATACTGTTTGATGAAAGAATTAAAAATTAAAAATTACTTTTAAATTTGTCATGTGCTTTGCGAGTTTTAAAATAGTGGCGACAGCATCAATGTTTACTATTGTAGAAGTTTTGATATTCTCGTGAAACCGCACAATTGCTGCTATGTGAAAAATTATGGACACCTATGATAAATACATATAGTCACAGTTATTTTAAGTAGAAAGAATAGAGAAAAGGTTAAATATACTTTTTATTGCATCGACTTATATAATTAATATATAAAATACAAGTATACGATTTTTTTAGATACACATACGCAATGTGTTGAAAGCAATTGAGATTATTGTGTCTCATTGTCAGTACTATGAAACGCATAAGTTCCTCCATTTTTACAACCTTATTTGGTTAAACTTTTTGACACAAAGTTGTGCTAATAACATTCAAGTCGAAAGAAAGAAAAGATATTTGAGTAAAAGTAAGGGAGTGAGGAACACCGATAAAAATAAAGTAAAAGAAAAAGAAGTAGTGCCGATGGAGGTCTCAGTGGGGACCCCCGGAAACGAAGAAGCCGCAATAGCAGATGCTGGACAGGCTCTCATGGGCTTGGAAAGCATCATCATTGGGGAGGTCCAAACCACGGACCCTGTAAGCTCTTGTAAGAGGAACCGCAGGTGTGCGGAGAAAAGAAAGGCGAAGAAGGGGAGGGAGGAGGGCCAAGCTGGGTCCTTCCGAACCTTCGAGCCTACAACCACTCCCAAGACACCGATTGGGGAACGCAGCGGACAAGTCTGCCGATAAGCGCCGGACGGGCTCCAGTGAGACCCCACAGTCGACGGAAGGAGCGAGAAAAAAGTGTAGGACTTAGATAGCTGGGACCTACGCAAGCTGACCCCCTGACGAGGGTGATCGTGATGTATGACTGCGGAGCAGTTAGAGCTGCTGAAGGGCGCGGTCTCCAAGGAGATCGACGAGAACCGAGAGGGTACCGTGCCCAGATTCCACGGCACTTATCTGAAGGCCGGGGCAGCGATCACTAGATGCGCTGAGCTGGCTGGAAGGATAAATCGGCGTCATCGTACCGTGGGAAGGAGCCAGACTCAGGGCGGGCATGAAGGCGTTGCAAAAGCAGTACAGGGCAATCTGGCTTACGGTCTCGAGAGCCGCGGCCGCTGTCCTGGAGCGGCTGAAGCGGCGAAACCCCGGCCTCGGTACTGCGGGCTGGAAAGTTTTTGCTGAGAATGTAGGGGCTACCCCTGAGGGTAGGAACCTCGGTTCTCGGTATCCCAGAGGTCAGCATTCTCAAATTGAGGAATTTAAGCCCTACCTGGGCATGGACAGAGAAACCTTTAGGGTGAGCGGGACAACCCAGGGTGGGAAAGCGGGGGGGGGGGGGGGGGGGGGGGCAAAAAAGGTGTGACCCACCCAGGGGTTGCGCCCTAAGCCGTGGGCCTAACTAGGTTGACCTTGACCCAAATTAACTTGCACCACAGCAAGGGAGCCTCGGCCGTTCTTGCCAAGCGCCTAGCTGGGGTGCACACAGCAATTTCACTGATACAAGAGCCTTGGCTGGTCCAAGACTGTGTCAAGAAGTTAGCGGGGTGCGGAAGGTTCTTTAAGGCCCCGCAGGAACAGCGCCCAAGAGCCTGTATGGCGATCAAGGGGGTTGAAGCCCAACTAATACCCAATCTTTGTTCCAGGGACGTGGTAGCAGTGAAGATAGAGATCGCCGGCGAGGCCAATGAGATCAGGAAGCTAGTGGTGTGCTCGGCTTACTTCCCGCATGAGGAGGAGGGCTCGCTGTCACCAGCGCCAGTGGTCCGTCTGGCAGAATACTGTCAAGGAAAACGGATTCCCCTAATCCTGGGGTACGACGCAAACGCGCACCACACGATATGGGGTAGCACTGACACCAACGAAAGAGGTAAGAAGCTGCTAAAATTTCTGGTGACCACAGATCTGGAAATTCTCAACAAGGGCGACGAGCCCACCTTCGTCACAGCGGTGAGAAGGGAGGTGGTGGACCTGACGATCTGCTCTAAACAGATGGTTCGAGAGGTGACTGACTGAAGGGTCTCGAAGGAGCCCTCGCTGTCGGATCACAGACAAATTACCTTCAGAATGACTAAGATCAAGTCTGAAGAGGTAAAAATAAGAGACCCAAAGAAAACTAACTGGGAATATTATCGGGAAGAACTGGCGAAAGGTCTGAGAGGCTTCCCTAGAAGGCACGGGACCGTGATGGAGATAAAGCTCTGTGTGGACCATCTGCAGAGAGCTCTGTCTGATAGCTTTGAAAAGAACTGCCCAGAAAGGACAGTTAGAAACACCAAGGGTGAGGCCCCAAATTGCAAGAGCTCAGAGATGCAGCACGTCGCGCCTGGAATAGAGCCAGGAACACGGACCGCCAGACCGATTGGGACCTTTACCGAAGAGCTCAGAAGGCCTACAGGGATTCTGTGGTGAGGGCGAAAAGGGAAAACTGGGAGAGATTCTGTGAGTCGGTAGAGAACATGCCCGAAACCGCTAGACTATGCAGGGTCTTAACCAGAACTTCGGATGCTAGACTCGAAGCCATCAGTCGCGGATGGGACGATGGTGACGGGTGAACAGTGCCTGGTATACTTACTGCAGACGAACTTTCCGGGCTTCCAAAGAGGAACGAGCGATTGTTTGCCCCCGTGGGAAGACACGAGCTTGAGAAGAGCATGTGGAAGCGACTGGACACTCGCAGCTCAAATCGTTAAACCCGATAGCGTAAGATGGGCTGTGAGTGCATTCAAGCCCTTCAAGTCGGCGGGGCCTGATGCGAAGAACTACACGCCCAGAGCATGGAGACTGGCCAAGGTGGTGTTCATTCCAAAAGTGGGAAGAGCGAGCTACACCATTGCCAAAGACTTTCGGCCGATCAGCCTGACGTCTTTTCTTCTCAAAACGCTGGAAAGGCTGGTCGAGGTATACGTGCGGGACATTGTTCTCGTGCAGCATCCGTTGCATGAGAACCAACACGCATATCGCACAGGGTACTCCACTGAGACTGCCCTCCATTCTATTATCGATGATCGAGGGGCAACTGGAGAGGAAGGACTATGTGGTAAGGACATTCCTGGACATAGAAGGTACCTTCAACAACATCCCACACGAAATGGTGTGCAGGGAAGCGACCAGAAGAGGAGTGCCGGAAAGAATCGTCTCGTGGATCAGGGGCATGCTCGCAAGTGACGGCCTCACTGGGTACGGTGAGCGTCAGTGGATGGGTGGACAGGGGCTGCCTTCAAGGGGGAATACTCTCTCCACTCTTATGGGGTGTCTGGTAGCTGACAAGCTGCTTGACACATTGAACCGGAGGGGTTTCTATGCGCAGAGATATGCCGATGACCTGGCTATTCTTGTGCGAGGACCCTTCTTAGAAACACTTCTAAAGCTAACACAAGCGGCCCTGGAGGTGGTGGAAGAGTGGTGCCGAGAGACGGTCTGTCGGTTAACTCACTCAAGACGGGTCTCGTGGTATTCACACATAAAAACAAGGTGAGCCCCGTGTAGGGCCCCACACTTGGAGGAATCAGGCTGGCTTCTTCCGGGTCGGTGAAATATCTGAGAGTTATCCTAGATAAGAAGCTGACATGGAGGAAACATCTTGACAACCGCTGCAAGAGCATTTGCTCCTACTTCTGGACGTGTAGACGGACCTTTGGCCAGACCTGGGGTCTGAGGCCAAGAATGGTCCTCTGGATCTACACGGCTATACTGTGCCCCAGACTACTATACGCATCAGTGGTAGTATGGTGGCCCAGGGTGTGGAAAAGGTGGCCCTGGAGCACGTTAGAGCTCTGATCCTACGAGAGGCCCTTGCGAACAACACCGGTGGCGGTGATGGGAATGCTGCTGGATGTTGAACCACTCCATCTGGCGGTAGTGGCTGCAGCTGCAGCTGCGACTCACCGCCTGAGATGTGAAGTCAAGTGGAAGGCGGGTGCGAGGCACACAAGACGTCCGGATGAAATAATATCGGGCTCCGTTTTTGTGATGGGGCAAGATAGAATGCCAAAGATCCGTGTCTTTGAAAGAAGATACAAGGTGTGTCTCTCCAGGCGAGAGGACTGGAAGGATGCCAGGGGGCCGATCACTCTGGAAGGGAACGTCTGGTTTACGGATGGCTTCAGAAGGGAGGAAAGCTCCGGTGCGGCCATCTTTGGCCAACAAAAGGGGGTTAAAAAAATCATCCCTCTCAGAAAGTACGCTACGGTGTTCCAGGCGGAAACCGTGGCTGTTTTGAACTGTGCACAGAACCTGTTGGGATCCGGAAGGAGCAGCAGGTGCATCAAGATCTGCTCGGACAGCCGGGCGGTAATTAAAGCGCTTGGCTCCCCGATCTTTACCTCACGGCTGGTCTGGGACTGCAGGTGCACCCTAGAAGAGCTGGTAAGAGAAAACGAAGTTACCCTGGCATGGTGCCTGGACACGTTGGGATCAAGGGTAACGAGATGGCCGACCAGCTCGCCAGAGCAGTGACGGGATTGCTGGGACCGGAGCCAGCGGTCGGGGTCCCTTACTCTCTGGGTAAAAAAAGGATCCGGAGCTGGCTGAGGGACCACCTGGAATACTGGAAAAATAAAATCAAAATCAAATGTAGACAAGCTAGCGCTCTGCTGGGAGATTCTGCAGGAGAGGGCTTGGCGAAGAGCATGAGATTGTTGAGCAGGAAGGATGCCAGACTGGCGGTACAAATACTGACAAGGTATGGCGTCCTGAATTACCACATGCATAGATTTGGTGTTAGTGATACACACGACTGCAGAGCTTGCGGGGAGGAGGATGAAACAAGTCTTCACATTTTGAGTCAGTGCCCAGCATTTGCTAAGCAGCGACTTCGCTAGTTGGGCTCGGCTATGCTGGCAAATAAGACAGCTGCCGATTGGGGACCTGCTCTCCTTCTGGAAGAGGACAGGTCTGCCCTAATCGTAGTTGTTAGAACGGAGAGGCACAATGGACTCGGTCTGAATGCCGCTGGAAGGGCTCGACTCAGGGACCTCCCTCTCGTATATTATTATTATTATTATTATTATTATTATTAAGGGAGTGAGAGCGTAGGAAAATGAATGTCAGAAACGAGACGCGATCCTGTCGCAAAGAAGAGGATACTTATGCTAAAAGGAAGTTATGTTCGTGTGAGCTTAACACCTCAACTGTTTTTGAATAATGAAAGAGCACAGATGTATGGACATTCTACTTTATCCCGCTGTAATTTTTTAGTGATCCGAAATAGTTGGGCTAGTTTTGTTAGCTAGTTGGGCTCGGGCGTCTAAATTTTATTTTACGTCCACACTAGTAACACACACACACACACACACACAAACACACACACACACACACACACACACACACACACAAAACACACAACACACACACACAACACAAACACAACACACACAACACACACACACACACACATTACTGCAATAATAAAAATAAAATAAATACAAAATTAAATAAATAAAAATATTTATTAAAATTTTATACCGAATTAATCCAGTATAACATCAATATAATTTATTTTAGCTTTTTAGCCAAGAAAGGACTTGGTTTACAATGTTTTCATCCTTTCATCCATTCATACAATATCTTACAGTATATACATTGCATGTATAAGCAGACTGATAAAATGTTATATAATTCATGAAAATGTCTCTTTTCCCCGCTAAGTTTGCGCGGAAAAGTAGGCAACTCTTTGCGCACGACATTGGAAACGTGTAGAGTCTAATGGATAAAATCGTGTTGTGGTCGACTTAATTTTAATGTTTAGTGTTTTTGTTATTTATTTGCTTTATATAGATTTTTGCTTTCAAAATCAAGATATATAGAAATAATGTTTTCAGAAGTTGTAAAGTTGTTATAAAGAATTCAACTCTTTCTTTACGATAGTTTTACAAAAATTCGACAAAATATGTTGCGTCAGTGTAATGTTTGTATGGAGATCGATAGGTGCTTTGTGTCGATAGACACTTTAAACAGTTTCTGTAAACATTTTGCCATTAATTTTGAGAATAAAAGTCTGAACAAAAGTAATGAAAATAAATAAAATTTGAAAATAAATGTTTGGAAAAAAAATAACAAACACAAAACACTCAAGATAAAATCAAATTACTGAGCACAACGCGCTTTATCCAGTTAACGTGTTCCAGTGCGCGAAGGATTACTTACTCTTCCAATACAAACTTAACGGAGAAAGGAGGCATTTCTCATGGATTTATTAATAAAAGATGTTATTTGGGACACCTTTTACATACTCTAAAATTGTAACATTAACACTCTGTAGAAATAGAAATAGTTATATTAAATATTTTTATTTATTTTATATATTAAATATTAATATAATATTGCTAGTGTGGTAAAACAAAATTCAGAAACTTGAGTCATCTCGAACTACATATTAAAAATTATAAACCGAGACGTTTTAAATCATACATATTCTTAAAAAAGTATGATATTTACAAAACTTATCTTAAAAAAAAGTAAATATGCCTAGGACATTTTTGAATATTTATGAATATTATGAAAAATACTATCATATAAAAAATCTTTGAAAAAAATGTTATATTTTACAAAAAATGTCATTGTAATTTTAAATTTAAATCTTTAGGAAAAGGCTGTATATTTTAAGAAATAAGTACCAAAGCCTCACATGGTTAATTTTAATAAATATAAACAATTTACGAAAAAAAGATGTATTTTGGTCTGCAAGAGATATATGATCAGTGTGTATACATACATGCATACATAACTTTTTCAAAGATTTATTCCTACAATAATTATCATTTTCTGATATCATATTTTTTGCAGGATAAAATACTATATATAGCTTTTTCATAATTTTTAATATTTATTAAAATTGATCTTGTGGATTACCATTTATTAAAAAATATTTATTTATTATAATATTAAAATACATTATTTATTAAAATATACAACAACTTCTTTCTAAAGATTTATTGCTATTTAACACAAATATTCTGATGTCATACATTTTGTAAATATTATAAAATGTAATAGTTTTTTTCATAGATGTGTTTACATTTATTAATCAGTCTTTAGAATTTATTTGTTAAAATAAACAGAATTTCTTCTAAAAATTTATTTCTACTTGTCATTGTTTACTTTTGTAACTAGAATAACAGATTATATAACAGATTTTTTAATATTTATAGTAGATGTAGATCTTTTTAGTAGATGTTTTTATATTTATTAATCATGTCAGTCTTTAGTATTTATTTGTTAAAATATACAATTTTTTTTTCTTAGATATTTATACAGGGTGCGTCAGGTATTTGAGGACATATTGACTTAAAAACTAAAATTTGTATATTGTTTAGAAAACTTGTTTTATTTTAACGAAACTTTTACAGCAAAGTAAGTGACCTCTGTGCTATACAGTTATTCGATAAAATCCCCTTTAGCGGCAATAACAGCTTCAATTCTCTGCCGAAAACGTTTGCATGCTTGAATCAAGTGATCCTCGTCTATATGGGTCATTACTCTGGTAATAGCTGTTCTGAGGGAATCAAGAGTGTTATAGGGATGTTTATTGGTCTCCCGTTCAACAACGCCCCATACATAATAATCTAAAGGATTATGATCCGGGGAGCTGGGGGGCTACATGTTTGGGGTTGTGTGATCATGCAGATTCTCGGACATCCAATCTTGCGCTCTCATCTCTTTTTGTGAAGGAGCAGAGTCCTGTTTCATGTTTTTTGTGCTTGGCAACACTTTCCACATTGCCATCAGATACTTCTAACTCTCGACAAACTTTGTTAACAAAAGATCGGGCGACTTTCAATGTCAAGTGCAAAGTGATTTGCGTGTACAGCGACGATAACAGCGTGTCTTTTTATTTCCTGAGTTAGCTTATTGTCCTCTATTTATAATTTGCGGTGAAAAAAGAAAAAAAATCAATTGCTATGAAGTGCCAAGCACATATGTGAGTGTCCTCAAATACACACCCTGTACACAAGAGGATTTTTTATAAATATGTACAAAAATGTTCCGACAAGTGTGTGTATTTGACGTCTTTGAACTTTTTAAAAATTAAGTTTTTTATATATAATATAGAAAATCTTTTAAGTAAACTGAATTAAATACCTCATTTATCAGTAATTTCTGGTCATTTTCTGACAATCCGAAGCCTTCTATGTTAAGATCACCTATAATTGGCACGATTTTTTGGCGGAAATTGGGCACTTCTTTTCTTACTCTGTCATAAATCTAGATTATAGAATAGCTTTAGATAACGATTGTTTACAAATACCTGTTTTGATATGACGTTTTTTAGATACTCACAGATGCCTCAAACATTTCATCCAGTCGG
Source organism: Crematogaster levior (assembly GCA_901521435.1). Classification (NCBI taxonomy): domain Eukaryota; kingdom Metazoa; phylum Arthropoda; class Insecta; order Hymenoptera; family Formicidae; genus Crematogaster; species Crematogaster levior. The sequence goes on along the minus strand of CABEGB010001255.1, from coordinate 136,817 downwards.
CTTTTGGGACATTTGTCTTTTTTTGAACGTATCAGCAAATATATCGTAGAAATATCGGGGCAACTTCGTAACAGTTTTTCAATCAAGACTTTTCCGAGAAAACCGTTACCACCTATAACAAAAAAGATATAAGTACATTTATCAAGATTTTCGGCTTAGAATGATTTCAAGAATTTATCCTTAAACATTGTTACGGTTAAATATGGTCTATCTTTATTTTAATACAGGGTGAGGAGAAAGTATGGAAACTCTTAAATATCTCGGAACCTACGCATTTTAGAAAGAAATGTTTCAGATAAAAGTTGTAGGGTTGAAAAAGGTCTATTTACTGATCTTATCATTTTGACTTTGCATGGCGTCGCCAAGGTCAGACCAAGATCATCTTGAATTTTTTAACAATTGAAAAGAAATACATAGGCCAATAGGTCACACTATTGAGCCAAACTAAAAGATGTCTTTTAAATATTCAATAAATATAACATAGATTTATTCCAAAAAGATACATATGTACGTTTCGACTTCACTGAGTCTTCATCAACACTTAACAATTATTATTAAAATAAATTAACAATAAATTAACATAAACCCGTTGTTCAATAAAAATAAAAATAAAAATAAAAATAAAAAAAAATAAACGTAAAAACAAAGGTAAAAAAACGCAATCATCTCGCAAGTAAGTCATAACAATAAAAACGGTACGCGATAGATATAATATAAATGATAGATAGATAGATAGATAGATAGATATAAACGAATGAAAACATAGAGTTATAAAATCGTGTTATGTAAAATATAAAATAAGAAGCAATCAGCCAAATTATATGTACAGCGCTGAATCCGATAACAAAACGTGTTCTGATATATTCGAATCGACACAGTCGTGCTTGTGTGTTAACAACCAAACCAGCTCTGATCTCAACATACAATCGTGGTTTAGGTCCTATCATAACCACCATATATGACAAACGACGTTACACAAAAACAAATTTCTTTGGTTAATGCATTAAAAAAAAGAGACTACATTAACAACATTAAACCGATCATGTTTCAGACAAAAACAAATAATAAAGGACTATTAACCAACATTTACCATTGTAATAACACCAGAGACAATGCAAATTATAACGTCGTTTTACGACCACAAAAGTTTCCACCTAAAAAATACAATCCTTTACTTCAGACAACAGTTGGTTCCTTAATTTAACAAATACGGATATTCCTAAAGAGGTTTCGAGTCTATTACAACTTGGAGAAAGATTTAGTTTACCTGACACCTTTGATAAAAAGAACACTATTATGAATTTTATCAAAGATTTTGAGACCTTTTCTTATTTAAATAAAATTGATTTCCAGAGAAAAATATGCGATCTAATAATCCCTGAACTTCATAACTTCTTATCACTGAAAACCTTGAAGGATACATTCCATAACACATTATTAAAGATGCTAAAACATACATTTTCCTTCTACCACGAACATCCTGACATTCTTTTCACAAGAGCTGATAAGGGCAATATAACAGTTGCTAATCTTGACAAACAGACGTACAACGACAAAATGATAGCACTTTTAAACGACAACGACACGTACATTATAGTTAAGAAAGATCCTTCTTCTCACTTGGAAAAACAACTCAACAATTTACTGAAAAGATGGTTACAGAAAGAGTATATTCCAAAAAGAGAGTTTTTCATGTTGAAAAGCAGTGATGCACTACCCAACGCCTATGGACTTCCTAAGATCCATAAAAAAGATTACCCGCTAAGAATAATTGTTTTCTCAACAAACAGTGCTCTTTACAATCTGGCTTCCTTTTTGAATAATATTATTATTGGTAGCTTACCTGTTTCAAATAGTCAAGAACAGTTTCAAGCTCTATGAACGTTTATCGGGGCTAAGATTAAGTGAGTCGGATGTAATGTTCTCACTGGATGTGTCTTCTCTTTTTACGAACGTTCCTCTAGATCTGGTATTCCAGGGTATCACAAACAGGAATTACATTACGCCTAACACTAGGTTATCCATGCAAGAATTCATGATTGCCATTAATTTTGTTTTAACATCAACGTTTTTCAAGTATAACAACAAGGTTTATAAACAAACCTTTGGAACATCAATGGCATCTCCCCTTTCGCCCATTGGACATAGTGAGATTTAGAGGAACATGTTCTTAATTCTATTGATTGCTCTCCCACTTTTTATTACCGCTACGCAGACGATATTATTTTAGCGGCTCCTAGTAATGAAACACAATCAATTCTGGAGAGGTTTAATGATTACCATGACAGACTTAAGCTGACTATTGAATACGAAAATAACAACTCTCTATCTTTTCTGGATCTCAATTTAATTACGGATAACCATACGATAAAGATTGATTGGTTCTACAAAAGCACTTTTTTGGGCAGATTTCTGTTTTATTTTTCCAACACCACCCACAGTGTCATAAAATTGGTACCATATATGGATTACTTGACAGAGCGATACTGTTGTCACATCTTTGTTTTCACCAAAAGAATATAGAATTGTGTATAAACATCTTAATTAACAACGGCTATCCTCTTCATATTATATTTAAACACATAAATTATAGAATCACTACCTTGTCTAATAGAGTCAAATTTAGAAACAGTTTGACTCCAAACACAACCACTAACGTACAGAAGATTTTTATAGTTTTACCGTTTATCAGACACATTTCGAAAGTTATTAATCCATTAATAAACAAGACTAAATTGTTGATTGGTTATAGATGTTTAAACCAGCTTAAGAGATTCATATCCCCATGGTCTGGTGATCATCCACGCTCCGAAAAGAATAACGTTGTGTACAAAATAAACTGTAAGATGAGGCGTCCTATATCGGACAAACTAAGAGAAAATTAATTACGCGGATTAAAGAGCATAAACATAATATAAGACTAGACCCAGGCACTCTGTTATATCGGAGCACATTATTGAGTTTGACCACGAATTTGATTGGGATAATGTTAGTGTTCTTGATGTGGAGTATAATCAACAGAAGAGATTGATCAGTGAAATGATTCACATCAAGAGTCAGACACATGCGATCAATTCCCACAAAGACACCGAATTATTAAATAGTGCGTACATTAATATTATAAATGATTCGTCGTATCTCCCCCTCCTAACTCTCACTCTACGAACAGCGCCCTAACGGAAAATATTAAGATTTGTCTTCATATTGTACGTTGAAATTAGAGCTGATTTAGTTATTAACACACAAGCATTATTCGTGTCGATTCGAATATACCAGAACACATTTTGTTATCGGGTTCAGCGCTGTACAGATAATTTGGCTGATTGCCTCTTATTTTATATTTTACATAACACGATTTTATAACTCTATGTTTTCATTTGTTTTATAACACTACTGTATAACACTGCGTACCTTTTTCATGTGTTCATCTGGATCTAGAATACGATCTCCCAGACTTCTCCAACTAAAACACTTGACGGTTGCAACGTAAAGAGCAAAGTGACAGTATGTTTCTAATACTTGACCAACATATTCTCGCCGTTAAACGAGTAATAAGTTTGCATTGCACGTTTAATAATTTAGACTTTAACATCATTATTAGGAGATCGTTATCGCGAATGTACCATTGACCCCCAACCTCGCGTACCGTTTTTATTGTTATGACTTACTTGCGAGATGATTGCGTTTTTACCTTTGTTTTTACGTTTATTTTTATTTTCATTTTTATTTTTATTGAACAACGGGTTTATGTTAATTTATTGTTAATTTATTCTAATAATAATTGTTAAGTGTCGATGAAGACTCAGTGAAGTCAAAACGTACATATGTATCTTTTTGGAATAAATCTATATTATATTTGTTGAATATTTAAAAGACATCTTTTAGTTTGGCTCGATAGTGTGACCTATTGGCCTATGTATTTCTTTTCAATTGTTATTATTGATATCAAGCAGAATTATTTTTTTAAATATTAAATTTTTTTAATGGGATACCCGATATATTATTGCATATTCTTGTAGCTTATCTCGAGAGCTTTCCAAAACACTATAATAAAGTATTTTTTCATAAAGTACTTTTTGAGTTACGAAGCTTGAAAGACAGCATTTTGACATAAAATACAAAATATCTTGAAAAACATTCAGTTTTCGATAATCTTATCTAGATACTTTTTGCATAGAATAATGAAATCAAGCAATTGGTGTAAACAAAACACATGGTTGATTTAAAAAAAAAATGTTGCAAAGTATATACTTGTGGTGTTAAGCAACATATATTTGTCATCTTGTATTTTATGTCAAAATACTGTATCTTTTAATCCTTGTTACTCAAAATGTACTTTATGAAAAAATATTTTTTTATAGTGTTTTGGAAAGTTCTCGAGATAAGCTACAAGAATATGCAATAATATATTGAATGTCCAATTAAAAAAATTTAAGATGACTTTGGTCTGATCTTGACGACGCAATGCAAAGTCAAAATGATAAGATCAGTAAATAGACCTTTATCAACCTTACAACTTTTGTCTGAAACATTTCTTTCTAAAATTCGTAGTTTCCAAGATGTTTAAGGGTTTCCATACTTTTTCCTCACCCTGTATATAAGGTATGTGTGTGTGTATATATATATGTGCGTGCGTGCGTGCGTGCGTGCGTGCGTGCGTGCGTGCGTGCGTGCGTGCGTGCGTGCGTGCGTGCGATGCGTGCGATGCGATGCGTGCGTATAAAGTGCGTGCGTGCGATGCGTGCGTGCGTGCGTGCGTGCGTGCGTGCGATGCGCGTGCGTGCGTGCGTGCGTGCGTGCGTGCGTGCGTGCGTGCGTGCGTGCGTGCGTGCGTGCGTGCGTGCGTGCGTGCGTGCGTGCGTGCGTGCGTGCGTGCGTGCGTGCGTGCGTCCCAGGTGCGTGCGGCGTGCGTGCGTGCGTGCGTGCGTGCGTGCGTGCGTGCGTGTGTGTAATGTCCTGTGTACGGCATTGATTGTTCCTTACACTAAATTTACATAAAACTTGTTACTCGGTGGTTTTTGAGGTCGCTAATTACGAATCTAAACTTAGAATTTAGAAATTCAAAATGATTGATCTAATATGGCCGAGTGATCGTTTGATAAGTTTGATAAAAAAGCAAATAAAACACATTTTTTTTGAAAAAAATTTACTTTATTTCTCAACATAGTCTCCATCAAGGGCTATACACTTAGTCCAGCAAGTTTCCAATTTTTCAATACCGTCGGAAAAGTAGACTGTCTCAAAGTTTGCAAAATACTCATTGACGGCGACAATGACTTCCTCATTCGACGAGAATTTCGTCCCACCGAGCCAAGTTTTTAAGTTTGGGGACAGAAAGAAATCTCACAGGGTCAAATCCAGAGAATAGGGTGGATGAGGAATCAATTCATAGCCTAATTCGTATAGTTTTGCCATTGCAACGGTCGACTTGTGGGACGGCGCATTGTCTTGATGGAAGAGCACTTTTTGCGCGCCAATTTTGACCGTTTTTTTTCAGCTCTTCTTTCAAACGGTCCAATAACGTTACATAATATTCTCCTGTTATTGTCTTACCGTTCTGCAAGTAGTCAATTATAGGGTGACCAACTCCAAAATTGAAAAGGGAGGGATTTTTTTGTTAAAAGAGAGGAAAAGGGAGGAAACACTTGTGATGACTGGGGGAGAACATAAAAAAAATTTTATTTACAAGTTTTTTTATTATATTTTATTATTATTATTATTATATTTTATTTTTTTATTATAATATATTTAACTGAAAATAATATTTAATCACAGCACATATTTAATGGACTTTTTTGCAGTCTTTTAAACCAAAAAATTAACTAAAACATGTAAAACATTACTTTTAAGATATCTTTTAAAATAAAAAATTTTTTCATTATTCGTTTTCTTTGTTGTCCTTATACTTAGCTATTGTCTTGCAAAAGTCTAACAATTTTTTATTATTTACAACATTGTTGTAAAGTCCTGGCATTGCACATCCTTAAAATTGTATTGCACTATTAACACAGCCTTTATAGTATCAACTGACATTTGGTTTCGTTCATCTGTCCATTGAATATTCATAAAACTAAAAATTCTTTCACAGTTTGCGTTGTGCGCAGGAATCGCGAAGTAAAGGTTGCAAATCTTCAGCTGGTTTCGGGCGTTCTCTTGAAAAACTCAACCCACTTCTGACTCAAAATCTGATTTTCAAAAGTTTTATCACACTTCTTTTCTTTATAGAAGGTTCGTAGAGCCTGGAATTGATCGAAAAACATCCCTTCATCAATTCGTACTAATTTTTTACTAACAAACATTTGAAAATAATCTTGTGCCGTTTGCCAATTAGGCTCTGATTCAAAACTCATCCAGTTAAAAATGTCGAACTGCCGCAATGGCTCTAGCCAACTATTAATATACTGAAAGGCTCTGTCATATACCGTTTCAATATTATCCTGAATAGCTGCTTTTCGATTTACATCACAGTGTTTTAAAATATTTCTTACCTAGATGGGAATAAATGTGTTAATAGCATTGAAAAAAATAAGCGTCGTGAAAAAAATTTTGTCTAGTTTTGTTTACAATAGATGCTGAATTTGAAATATAGCAAGCGGAGTAACTTTTTTTAATTAGAGTTACTTAAAGAAAAATTGAATACAAGTTTTCAAAAGAAATAAGAGAACTATTAAGGTCACACATATCATATTGTTTTGAATTAAAATAATTTTTACCTGAATAGGAATAAATCTATCGACCTTCCTAACAAGCATGATATCTTCTAAATCACGTAATGTTTTTGTAGATTCCAAAATACTGCTTTTCTGCTTTTCCAACAATTTAATTCTGGGTGTGAATACAGACATAAGACTATGTATGAACCACAGAAAAGCCTTGTTAATTGGATTTTCGAAAAAATTCATCAAAATAATTGATGATTTCTTTGGATCTTGCGATAAAAAGTAAGATTTTAATGCTGGATAGATTTTTAAAATATTCTCAACGGCAGGAAAAAGTGACAACCACCTTGTCTTCGAAAACATCAACAGTTTTTGGTAGTTTACTTCAACAAATTTGTAAAACTCTTTCAGTTCTTCAGTTCTAACTGTGCATATAGAAAAGTATTCATAGATCTTACAAATTTTAGATTCAATATCAACTGATAGAGCATCTAAAGCAAAATGAACACAATTGTTCACAACATGAGCAGGGCATCCAACACCAAATATATCCTTCTCCAAAATATTCTTGAGACGATGATAAACATTATTAGTACCATTTTGTTCACGTCCACCAAAATTAGTATTAGTGTTGTCTGCCGAGTATCCTACACATTTGGTATCGATTTTGTACTTAACCATTGTATTTCTTAAGTACTCTGCTATTGTCTCAGATGTTTCATTTTTTAGACTTTGAAAATCTAACAAAAAAGTAATCAATCCTTTATTCTTATTGAAATATTGGATAACAACTGGAAACAATTTTTCTGATCCATGGTTGGATCCATCCGTTCCAATACTAAAAGCCGCAGAATCTTGACTCAAGTCTTCAAGAAACTCTTCCACTGAAAAGTTCACCAAGACACCTTTTATTATAGCTTCCGTTTTTGTGCGAGCGCAGCACATTCTTTTTGCGATATTTGAGTCTTTAAATAAAAACGTTGCCAATTTGTTGTTACAATCAGAAGATCTAAATGAGTGATGATGTTTAACAGTGTGAAACGATAAGGTCATTTCTGTAGCGATAATTTTGTAGTCTTCATCTGATGTTCTGTAGAAATTATTTAAAGATTTTGTACTGGAAGCTGAGCGTACCACACTCCTGTGTTTTTCTGTATCAAGATGTTTGTCTAGAGCAGTTTTGCCTTTCCATTTTACAACTGAGATCCACAGGTTAAACAATCCACAGCACTACAATTACTGAAATCTTTATCATTATTAATTAATGAAATCCTTATCATTTATTAAAGGCCTAAACATTTTGTATTTTGGCTTAGACAACAAATCCACATTTAAACTTCTGCATTTTTCTGAATTAGAGATTTTACTGCTAGTGTCAGTCGATTCTATGCCAACTTTTGGCATGGTAAGAAAATGATGAAATGGTATATGTAAAACCAATTTTTTTTCTAAAATTTTTTTAATTTAATGTGAATAATTAATTGCAAAATTGATTATTTTATTTTATTTTATTTTTTACCTTTATTTAGTGGTTATGTTAAGTGATGCGAAGTGGAGATAGACCTAAGGTTATTTTGTTTGAAACCAATTGAGTTTTATAACATATTAGACTGCGTTCCAAAACTCTACTCTGAGTGAAAGTCTTTGTCTATTTCTATTATCTATAGTATATGTAACATATAGAGTAGAGTTTTGGAACGCAGCCTTGGAGAGAGCCTTGAAGGAGTGGGGATAGTTCCTCTTCTAGGCAAAAGAGAAAGTTATATATGACTGTAAGGCATCTATCTTTGTCATAATGTTTTTGATTGGCTAACGATTATCTGTATTACAAAGTTAAACTAAAAACATTTTCTGTGTTTCTAATGCACTTTTTTTATTAAAAAATTTTGAAAAGGGAGGAATTTCTGCGATTTTTATGATAAAAGAGAGGAAGGGAGGAATATGATTGAAAGGGAGGAATTTCCTCCTTTTTTCCTTTAGTTGGTCACCCTAGTCAATTAGGATAATTCCTTAAAAATCCCAAAAAACAATGGTCATCATCTTTCCAGCCGATAAAACAGTCTTCGCCTTCTTCGGCGCACTTTCACCAGATATTATCCACTGCTTTGACTGCTGCTTCGTCTCAGGAGTGTAGTGGTGGATCCAAGTTTCGCCCACAGTCATGAATCGACGCCAAGAGTCCTGCGGATTGCGCTTAAACATCGCCAAACACTGTATTGAACGTCCTTTCGCGTGCGTTTTTGATCGAGAGTAAGCAATCGCGGCACCCATCGTGCACACAACTTTTTACATGCAATTTTTCATGCAGGATGTTATGCACTCGTTCCGTGGAGATGCCTCAGCAATCTCACGGACCTTCATTCGGCGATTTTCCATAATCATTTACCATGGATTTTTTCCACGATATCCAATGTGGTGACCTCAACTGGTCGTATCATATATACCTTAACATAATATATACCGCAACATTTTGAACTTGCTCCTCAGTGCGCTTCGTCTTCAGTGCAGGTTCGGCCACGTTTAAATTCGTTTATCCAAAAATAAACGGTCTTTAATGCAGGAGCAGAGTCCCCATGAACTTCATTTAACTCGACTTTGATCTGTGCTATTGTCCACTTCTTTAAATAAAAGTGTTTTATCACTGCACGGAATTCGTTTTTTTCCATTTTTCCGGAAACTGCTAAACCACTCGCTTCAAATGAGTACCGAACCTAACCTAACCTAACCGAACGTGAACTACGCGTCAATTCTGGCTGAAATTTGGCCTGAAGGGGTTCGAAGAGTGGATTTTTCGAGGTGTCACCGAATGGATTGTAGCGTCGTATCATAGAAATTTACCAAATTTATCAAATGACCCTCGTATAGTAACATTTTGAACTTGCTCCTTTTTAATGAGAATATATTTGGCTCTTTTCTTGTGCTTTCTGAATAAGCATTATTTTTTAGCCCAATATTTTTTAAGTAATAGACTGAAGATTACTATTTATTCATCATTAAATTTATATTAGTATCTTTACGCAGAAATTATTTTTATAAATTAAATTTTTTTAAGAAATTTTACATGAAAAGTACAAACTGATTTTCGCTTTTTTTCATTTTACGCATTTATTATGTTTAATATGTTTAATTTTTTCTTTCTTACATTTTTGAATTTTACTTTTTAGCTTGTCATTTCTTAAATAAATTATAGGCCCATGAATATTATTAATATTATTTAATATGTGATATTTTGTATACAAATTATATATTTTTTCACAAAATGGGATACTATATTTTTAATGACATTTTTTTAGATTTTATTATATACTTAAATTTTATATAATTTTATATAATTTCTTAAGCTGTGCATAATAAAAATTCGTTTATATATAAATGTTTTCCAAGTACATTTCTTATCTTCTACTACAGGAAAATGCTTTGCGTGAAGCATCGAGCATAATTTGTTTGTTATAGAAAAATATAACGGACACACCAAGTGTGTTTGTTGTTGGAAACGCGAAAGTGTTTTTAGATCTTATTATATATTCAATTTTATATTGCTCAAGCTGCGTGATAAAAACTCGATTATATATGAATGTTTTCCAAGTATGTATTTATCATCTTTATTTATTTGTTGAGAAAATGTATTGTATGAAAAATCGACGGGCACAAATAGTATGTACGGAAGCGTTTTAATAATTCTCAAAAATGATACGTAACATTTTCTCATACATGGTTGAATTTGTAGAAAAATAATCTTTTTGTAGAAAAATAATCTTAATTTGACAGAAACAAAAATTTAAAATTTGAAAAAATGTTAGGTGGTGGAATTTTGAACAATAAAAAAATAAAAAAATTTTTTTGTCGTTTTATAGTACTCTTCAAACTATTTAATTTTAAGTTTGAATTTTTTTCTATCTTTTATAGTAGATGTTGAGTCTATCCGGGCTTTTATAAACAAAAGGCGAGTAAGATGCTCTGATTCACAAACACAGAGAGGGACAAGCTTTTCCTCTCTTTCTTATCGCGAGTCTAGCCGCGTCTGGTTATTCGGCAGTCGCGAACGACGTTTCAAACGTGTTGCTACACGAAATACCGTGAACCGTTATAGATATTATTCTTCTATTAAACTCTGAGTATAGACAATCGACTCTTCTCCGGCCTTTCTCGCTCCTATACAATATAATCTCAACAGTAGATATTCGCTCGAAAAGAGAAAAACTGATTTTTTTTTTCAAAGAAGTGTTTTACGCTCTAGTATAGTATAAATATGTAAAAAAAACGTCTTATTTTGAGCTGGTGAATACAACATATTAAAAACTCATCAATCGGTGGTATTTTCCAACAATATTGGAATTTTGAACCTTTTCTTGTGAGATACAGTGGAATATTTTCCAACAATATTGGTAAATTATTTTCTAGAAAATTTAGATTTCACTATTTATCTAGATAGTCCAGAAATGTTTGTCGTTTTCTGGATACAAATAATGGGATAGAACGTGATGGACAATACAACACTGGCTAGAAAGATTGCCGACTTTAGCTTCAGTGGATTACTTTTTTCCCTTCTCATTTTCTTGAAAAATGTTTATCGAGAAGTCAGCAATCATCAAGAGCTACGCAATCAAATCATCGAAGTAGTTGTAAAAGTATCTCCTCCAATAATATGTAATGTCAGAGAATGTTTATTTGCAGCAGATGACAAGCAGATTGTACAGATAGAGAGGAATGGTGTACAATTTAAATACCAATTTGAATTTATTATAATAAAATAAAAATAATTTATTACTAAAATTTAAATTATAATAAATTATAACAAAATTTATTATTTTGAAATAAAATAATTTGTTTGAATTGTTCAATAGTAGTAACCTTTATAGAAATATTTGAAAGATATGAAACCAAGTAACAAATTTCATATAAAGAAATATCATTTGACAGCTTGTATTTTACATGTAATGTTTTTCTTTCATATTTTTAACAAAATTTTATGAATTTAGACCAATGCATTCACACAAATATTAGTAAAAGCACATTTATTCCCTTTGCATATGTAATCCTTTTTATTAATATCTCGATTTAAACGATAATAAGACGATCAACTTTTGCCTTTAACACTGTGCGTTGTACCACACCTGAGGGCGCGAACTTTAGACTTACCTTATTCTAATGTAAATATTTTTCATTTAAAAAATATCGTTGCTTCCTCGTTCGTTCACTTTTACTATCACATACCTACTATAGCACTATCGGTCGCGTAAGGGAAAGAAGAACTTTGTTTAGATACAAACTTGTTTGGATATTCTTGAAAAAATACAATAAAATACATTCTTTCGAAGTTCCCAAAAACACCTCCGGAAGGAATGCTTTTGCAGACAATTACCTGGAGGATCTCGTTAACTCGCAGGATGGTCACAGTAGGTTTTTAGCTGGTAGGAGTCCGGCATACCACCTTCTCCCCTTCCTCGGGGGGGGAGGAGGATGAAATCCATGATGGGTTTTCTCGCTTCAACAAATAAAAGTTTCCAAAAACAAATCGTCAAGACGACTGTTACAAATAGCGTCTCCGTCACCAGAAAAGAGTTCATAGAGAGTAGAACTGTTGGAATGTAACACTATAACTATTTGAAATAAGCGCCCCTAGTGACATACTTTTATACTTTATTCCTAGCGTCTGTGATGCATAGCTATAACTTTGTATGTTCTATGTTCTTCTTCTTGTCTTGTCTCCTTCGTCCTGTGTTCTGACGTTCCTTCTTTATAATACGAAATATAATCCTGTATGGCAAAACGCTTATTCTTATTTTACGACATCCTACAGGTTATGGGCCCAGGAAGTATGGTCAATAGTCGTGATATTTGAGTAATACGCAATTATAGAAAGAGTGTGCTCTCTTTGTGCAAATTATTCTAAATAAAGAAAAGCGGCGTTCACCGGCAACATGGTGGAATCCACGTCCAATATTACTGTGAGTTTTCAGAAACTCAAAGGACGAGACAACTATATAAACTGGAAGTTTCAAATGAAAAATTATTTGCGACACGATAATTTATGGTGCGCCATTGCTGGCTATCCTGAAGGTGACAACACGTCTACACAAGAAAAGGCTCGACGAGATGAAAAGGCTTTATCTAAGATAAACCTCATGGTGGAACAATGTTGTTTTTCATATCTCATGACAAGCGAAACGGCGAAAGATGCATGGGACGCCCTTGAAAAAGCCTTCGAAGATAAAGGTCTTAATCGACGGTTAGGATTGCTCCGCAGTTTATGCTCTGTGAAATTGGAAAACTTCCCTACTATGGAAGCATATGTCAATGAGGTTATGTCTCTTTCTGAGAAACTTCGTGCAGTGGATAAGCCTGTGGACGATGAATTTCTCGGTGCAGTAATGCTGCAAGGACTTACTGAAGAGTATCAACCTATGTGCATGGCTCTCGAGCATTCAGCTGTAGCAATTACGAGTGATCTAGTTAAGACAAAATTATTACAAGACACTAAATGGAAACAAGAAACAAAGCAAGTTGCTATGTACTCAAATCCAAAAAGGGCATCAACGAAGGATAAATCAAAATCGAAGAAACCATGGTGTTTCAACTGTCGCATCGTCGGTCATCATACAAGAGACTGTTCAAAACCAAAGCGTGTCCAAGAAGTTGATTCCAAAGGATCATCAGAGAAGAAATATTCAGATAAAACTGGCAAGAAACCTGAAAAGAAAGATGGCGAAAAAGGACTATTCTCAGCACTCAGCGCTCATCATAATACAAGTGATTCACATAGCTGGTATATCGACTCCTGTTGCTCAAAAACTATGAGCTCAATTAAAGAACAGATGTCAAATTACTCCGATGAAACTGGTACAGGTATGGAGGTAACAATTGCAAATAATGAAAAATTATATAGCAATGGCACTGGTGATGTACCTATAAAAATACAAGGTCAGTCTGGTAATTGTGACAAAATTATTCGCAATGTAATGCATGTACCTAACTTATCTGTTAATTTACTATCAGTAAGCGAAACAGTTAAAAAAGGCTATGTAATTACTTTTGACTCTAGCGGATGTAAAATCTACGATGATGATGATTACATATTTCAAGGTAAAGTGCAAATGACAGGTTCTGAAGTCGGAGGAATATATAGACTCGATGTTGCGGATGACACCACAAATGTTAAAGCATCCAAATATTCTGAAACTGCAAAAATCAGCGTGGTATCAGAACAGCTCTGGCATAAAAGATTAGGCCATTTAAATTATAATAGTTTAAATCAGCTGAAGAAGGATCTTGCCACGGGGATAGAATTCACTGACGAACCTACGACTAATCGCTCTCCATGTGTACATTGCATCAAGGGCAAACATTCAAAGCAACCATTCCCGAGAAATGAAGACAAACGATTGGCTGCAAATAAGTTGAATCTAATTCATACCGACTTATGTGGACCCATGCCCACTGAATCGTGGAGCGGTAAGCGATATATGTTGACGTTCATAGATGACCATTCAAGAAAAATATTTGTATACTTCCTTAAATATAAGAGCGAAGTCAAAATGACTATTCAAGAATTTATAGCAATGGTAGAGAATGAGTGTGATACCAAAGTTAAAATAATTCGGTCTGATAACGGGACTGAATACTGCAACGATACTGTAATAAATTTTCTTAAAGAAAAGGGTATTAAACACCAACTAATAGTACCATATAACCCTCAGCAAAATGGTCTTGCTGAAAGATACAATCGAACCATAATGGATAAGGTTAGATCCATGCTACAGGACTCGAGCAGTGATCCAAGGATGTGGGCAGAAGCAGCGAATACAGCTGTTTACCTGATTAACCGTTCTCCTACGAAGAAACTCTCTGGTACAGTGCCACAACAAGTCTGGACGGATAAGCGTGTAGATTTGAAGCATCTAAGAGTATTTGGATGCGAGGCCTATGCTCATGTACCGGATAACAAAAGATTAAAGCTGGATCCTAAAAGCAAAAAATATATCTTCGTGGGATATTGCGAGAACAGCAAAGCTTACAGACTGTTCGACCCCGTGACTCACAATATAACAAGATCAAGAGATGTCGTATTCCTTGAAGATAAAGCAGGAAGAAGTCTGTCAGGAGATGAACAACTCGAAGATTATTCACAACAAATTTTATTTCTCTCAGAAGAGAAAAAAAACGCAGAGTCAAATGCAGGGAGTGACGTCCAACATCTTCAAAATTACGACGAGGAGGAGGATATACATCATTCTCTGGAGGAAGATGAGATTGAGGACGAACACAGTCAACGCAGATATCCTTTGCGGGAACGCAGACCCAAGAATTTCCCGGATCACGTATTGTATTATACTAATAGTGAAACCTTTGAACCACTAACCGTAAATGAAGCTCTATCAAATGATGACAATTTAGAATGGAAAAAAGCTATGCAAGGTGAAATTAACTCTTTCCAAGAAAATAATGTCTGGCAACTTGTAGACAAACCTCCTGGTGTAAATATCGTAAAAAACAAATGGGTTTTTAAAGTAAAATGTAATGCCGATGGTGATGTTATACGATATAGAGCTAGATTAGTGGCCAAAGGGTTCACCCAAAAATACGGGATTGATTTCACAGAAACTTTTTCCCCCGTGGTTAAACATAGTTCTGTTAGAATATTGATCGCTCTTGCTGCTCAATTAGATTTAGAGATAGATCACTTAGATGTTCAAACAGCCTTTTTACATGGCAATCTAAAGGAGAAAATTTATATAACTCAACCTGAAGGTTTTACTAAACCTGAAGAAGAGCATAAAGTATATCTTTTAAAAAAGGCGATTTACGGATTAAAACAATCTTCCCGTGTTTGGAACAGTAAAGTTAGAGATGTACTCATCAAGATAGGCTATAAGCAATGCAAACATGAACCATGCGTGTTTGTAAAGAAGGGAAATAATGATTCTATAGTTATTATAGCACTCTACGTAGATGATTTTTTTATATTCTACAATGATATTAACGCAGTAAAGGTATTAAAAACTTCCTTGAAAAGTAATTTTAAAATCAATGATTTAGGTCCGATTACTCATGCATTAGGCATGAAAATTGAGCGAAACAGAGAGAAAGGCGAAATAAAAATAAGTCAAAAACAATATATAATTTCATTGTTGACAAAATTTGGAATGCTGGAGTGTAATCCGGTAGGAACTCCTTTAGAGTCTAATGTCAAATTACCTATTACAGAAAGCGAAGAAACTAAAGAGAAAATGCCTTATCAACAGCTTATAGGATCTTTATTATACCTAACCGTAACTACTAGACCAGATATTAGCTTTGCAATATCTTATTTAAGTCAATTTAATATAAATCACACTAAGGAACATTGGCTAGCGATCAAGCGAATACTTCGTTACCTTAAAGGTTCAATGGATCTCGGGTTAACATATTCAAAAACTGAAAATTGTAAGTTAACAGGATACGCGGATGCCGATTGGGCCAACGATCCTATAGACCGAAAATCATTTACAGGTTACGTTTTTACCTATGCAAATGCTGCTGTATCGTGGGAATGTCATAAGCAAGCTAGTGTTGCGTTATCTTCTACCGAGGCCGAATATATGGCTCTCAGCGAAGCAACCAAAGAATCAATACACTTAAGAGCATTCCTAAACGAAATGTTAGGTCAAAATCATTTTGTCACATTATATAACAATAATGATTATGTAGATTTGTATAACGATAATCAATCTGCTCAAAAGATTGCAGAGAATCCCATCTATCATCGACGTACAAAACATATTGATACCCGTTATCATTTTATAAGGGAAAAAATTGAAGAAGGTAAAATTAAATTATCATATATGCCAACTACGACGATGATAGCGGATATTTGTACTAAGCCGTTACCTAGCCCAAAACATAAGTTATGCACTACTGGTTTAGGACTTTCAAAATAACCAATAATTGTGACTACAGTTTACATTATAGTTATTATTCATTATAATAATTATCTTTCTTCTTCTTATGATCAATATTCAAAGATAGCTCTATAAGTTTTATTTACTATCATTCCTTAAAGGTTTATATCAGTTATAGTATTAAGGGAGTGTGTTGGAATGTAACACTATAACTATTTGAAATAAGCGCCCCTAGTGACATACTTTTATACTTTATTCCTAGCGTCTGTGATGCATAGCTATAACTTTGTATGTTCTATGTTCTTCTTCTTGTCTTGTCTCCTTCGTCCTGTGTTCTGACGTTCCTTCTTTATAATACGAAATATAATCCTGTATGGCAAAACGCTTATTCTTATTTTACGACATCCTACAAGAACGCAGTTCGACCTGAATTTTAGGACCATCACAGCATGGGCGCAACAGTTTTAACATTTTTGTATTAGAGTTGGGAAAGTATTTACAGTAGACGAATAAGGTAGTCTAAAATTTGCACACTCAGGGTATTTTTGCACTGCACAGTAATAAAAATACTCTTGCATTCTAGCCGATCTCTTATAAAATTGAAGCTATACATGTGCACAACAATATATTAAAATCATTGAGTACGTCATATTTAAAAAATAAATATAAAAAGTATCATAAATATGAAAAATTTATATTATACGTGATAATAATCACGTAAAAATATTAAAAAATAATGAAATTGAAAATCATTAACATACATACATATGTTACTTTTTAGTATTTAGCAGATAGATTTCATAGATTATTTCGTATAACTCTTTCATATTTTATGCATTCTGCAATACTTAATAAAAAATACACGCTGCACCAAGAGTTTGAAGAGTCAATTATCTCGTAAACAATGCTTTTTTTTTAAAGTTTCAAATAAAAGTTATAAAGTTTAAAAAGTTTCATTTAACAGTAATATCAGTTTGATTTTGGGTTTTACTACTAGATATAAAAAATTACTATTTTTAATTATTAACGTATCATTCAGTGTTTATATCTTTCAAAATATTTTTATTATGTGTTATAGGTTTTGAAATAACTAATTTTTAATGCACAGAAAAGTTTTTTCAGCTATTGACGGTAAAATTTTTGAGAAATACTCTTTATTTATGTTGTTATGGCCTTAGTTAATTTTTAATATTTATCTTGTCTATTAATTATTCTACTAAAAAATCTAAAAAAATGTTACAGTAATGTACAGTGACAGAAATGTACAGTAATGCAATAAGGTAGAATGTGGAGTCCAATTAAATATTAAATATTCATGAAATATTCATTAATTATACTTGCCCAAATATTGAATTTGAATTTTTATGCTAAAAAGATGATATCTGAGAAAGGAGGTAAAAATACCTTTTAATATAAAAAAATCATAGACTGATATATTTTAGATACTATTCTAGTATTAAGGAGTGTAGATCTACATACTCTAGACAACGCACAAGCGGGAAACACACAGAATCATTCTCCAACTTATCTGTAGTACGGGATTATGTTCGCATTAGAACAACAGAGTTACAAAACATTTCGAAACAAATCCAAATGCATCTATCGTGTTTCGCTGAATTTGGGATTTTCTCAGAGTACAAATGAGTAAAAATTCAAAGGTTTAAATTTACTTCGTGTAAATTGGATATGTACCCATATTATTTTACACCAGTTCAAAATCTTTTTTGTGCCGATTATGAATAAAGGAGATTTTATTTAGGGAATTATCTGACTTTAGGTAGGAATATTATATAAAAATTTTATGAACGAACGACAGCACTTTTACAGGACGGGAGTAAGTAAGTATAAGATATTCTCAACTTTTATTATAATGGAATCACATAAAATAATGTGTTACGTTCCTACGATTTAATTTTTGGAGATAGGGGACAGAATCAATAATAATAATA
This sequence comes from Crematogaster levior, assembly GCA_901521435.1. Lineage (NCBI taxonomy): Eukaryota > Metazoa > Arthropoda > Insecta > Hymenoptera > Formicidae > Crematogaster > Crematogaster levior. The sequence continues at coordinate 118,331 of CABEGB010001255.1, read as the reverse complement.
ATAATAATAAAAATCAAATTTTATTATTTATAGATTTTTGCAATTACCATAACTCTCGCGAAAGAAACCTCCTCTTTCTCTCTATCGTCTTTTTAACATAAATTCAAAGTTAGTGTTTAGGCAGGTATAATTGATGAATATTTAATTGGACTCCATATTTTATCTCACTACGTCACATTATTTCTTACAGTTTTTAAATAACAATCTGTTTGATCTATTACAACATGTGCCCTTAAACCTTCACTATTACAATTGACTGCAGTTGGATGGATGCTCAGATCACAGTGCTTGTATTGTTAGGATTGCATAAACCAATGTCATTCGGAAAAATAAACTGGCCGTTGGGAACCTGTGAAGTGGTTAGTCTCCAGATTTACTTCTTTAGATTTTTGAAGAAGTTACTTCGAGGGAATAAAAAATGAAGTTTACTCAATTGAGTCTCGTGAATGAATAAACACAGCTTTTGATCTAAAATTAAATCGGGAGGAAATTTGTCAAGTGACAAATTCTAATTTCGATATTTCTGTGTATAGATCGTCAATCTCTGTGTTTAGAATAGCTCTTTTGTACTTAATTTTGTACTTAATATCTTAATTTAGAAAGTTTTTTGCTATTCTTTTGTTTATGCCAATATAAAAAAAGTCTGTCAATGTTTTTTAAATGTGAAGGGAAGGTGTTATTATTCTTGCAATTCCGTATAAATATTAATTTGTTTTTCAAATTGATTAACTTATAGTTGGTGTTTACCCAGTCTTTGAAAGTTTTCGCAGTCCAAGGGTTAAAATGATATTTAATGTTGTCGCAGTTAAAATAACAATCGTTAATAAGATAAGGGCGCGTATTATTCGGCTGACGCATAATTAAAATTATATTGGGAGTACAAATTAGTTCGGTCTGTTTTTTTTGTGTTTAAAAATGCATTTATTTCAAAACAAAATGAATGAACAGATTAATTAAAGTATTGTCCATCGCTGGCTACTACTTTTTCCCATCTCTCAGGCAATTTTCGAATTCCATCTCAAAAAAATGTCTCGTCTTTGGAGGCAATCCAAGTTTGGAGCCAATTTTCGATTCCTGCGAAAGAAGTGAACCGGTGACTTGCCAAGTCGTGCTGCATCCTTCGGAACAATCAGTAATCAGAAGGTGGAATGTCCGAAGAATACGGCGGGTGCGGTAAAACATCCCATTTGAGCGTTTCCAAATATTTTTTTACGACTTTTGCGACATAAGGCCGAACGTTGTCATGAAGAAGAATAATTTTATCATGTCTTTGCTCGTATTTCGGCCGTTTTTCTTGCAATGCACGGCTTAAATGAATCAATTGTAGCCGATACCAATCGCCCGTAATGGAATCGCCAGGTTTCAGCAGCTCATAATAAACAATACCCTTTTTGTCCCACCAGATACAGAGCATGACCTTCGAACCATGAATGTTCGGCTTTGGTGTTGATACTGAGGTCGATGGCAAAGATTGACCATTCCCTACATGATTTATCAGTTGAAGCAGTGTCACCATAAACTTCGACAAGCATTCGATGGGCTTCAGTTGCACTTTTCTTTCAATTAAAGCAGAAAATTAAAACCTCCCGCAAATACTGCTTGGTTAACACAAAATTCGACATTTCAAACGCAGTAAAAATCAAGGTTTTTGTATGAAACTCAAAGCGATATAAACTGAATATTATTAGCAGATGTCTAATCTCTCTGAAACCGCCAAAATCAGCAGTCACTATGAACCATTCACAACAGCCAGAGCCAACTTTTGGAAAACGGATCAAACTAATTTGTACTTCCAATAGATAAAAGTAAAACAATTTACAACGGCTCCTTGGATATAAAATCATAGATTAAAAAAAAGCCTTTTTTTAGAGCCAAAACACATGTATATGTCATAAAATCGTTACAAACATTCATTAGACGCGTTTCGGCTCACTGAGCTGAATAGCACAAATGAGCACAAATAGAATTATTATACAGGTCAGCTGTTTAATTTACTAACAATCACCCCGAAATCATTTTTACCCGAGCAGAAACAAAGGAAACGTCACGGTAGCCTTAAACAAAGAATTTTACACATTAGAAATAGAAAAAATCTTGGAAGACCAAAGTACTTACGTCACCGTTAAAAAGAATCCAAATCACTAACATAGAAAAAGCCAAATAACACTGTCAAAAAATGGTCTGATAAAAAATACATTACAAAACCAGACTTATTCAGATTAAGATCAAGCGACTCTCTTCTACCAAAAGCATATGGACTTCCAAAAATACACAAAGAAAAACTGAGTTTTAGAATCATAGTTTCCTCAGTTACAACACTGCACTACATAATATAGGTACATATCTGCAAAAATAATTTCGATCAGCATTCCTAGAGCTAAGAGCAGCACTATTAATAGCAAAGAACTCTACAGCAAACTCTCAGGTCTGACTATAACAAACTCCGAAACCATTTTTTCATATCTCTTTTTATCAATATACCATTAGAATTAGCTATCGATAGCCTATCAAAAAGATGGGTCCACATTGAATCTCTCACAAAAATTCCGAAAACAGAATTCATACATTAAATTTATAATGAATTCAACATATTTTTCTTTTAACAACAAAATATATAAACAATGTTATGGTACACCTATGGGCTCACCTCTATCCTCCATATTAGCAGACATTGTTCTGCAAGATTTAGAACAGCCAATATTAAACTCTTTTAATTTTACTTAAGGAAATAATTCCGCTCGATATCGATAACAATATTTGACAAGAGTTACAAAAGCCTTTAGGTTACTTGATCGAGCTAGACTAAACATGTCATTTTAAGCTATATAAAAACATGACTAGGATTTATTCAAAATAAATAAATAAATACATGTGAACGTTTCAACCTCACTGGGTCTTCCTCAGCACTTGACAAATTATTAAGATAAAACAACATAAAACCGTTGTTAAGTAAAAATACATTAAAAATAAAATTAAATTAAATGAAAATAAATATAAGAATAAAAATAACACAATCATCACGCAAATTAGTCTTAACACTAAGGTGGAGCACGGCACGTTGGTGGTCTATCGTACATTCAGGACGCGATCTCCAAGTAAAAAAGTTGAAGTCAAAGATGTAAAAAGTGTGGTACAAACTTATTCGTCGTTTAATGGCGAGAATATGTTGGTCAAATGTTGTAAACAAGCTGTCGCTTTGTTCTTAGTGTTGTAACCGTCCAATATTTAAAACGAAGATGTATGAAGATCGTATTCTAATTAATTAAACAAACAAAAGATACGCAGTGTTAAGTAATAGTGTCAGACCTGAGCCAAAAACAAGTGTGATATAAAACTATCATTAAACGGAAGTTGAGTGTAATTATGTGGTAAAAATTAAGAGGTGATTAATCTAATTACCTGTCGGCGTCGAGCCTACTAGTAAAGCGTATTCTAGTATGTTCGGAGTGATCGGAAGTCGTGTTAACATTTTACCGTTTAAACTAGTTCTGATCTCAAACGCACATTGTCTTTTAACTTTCTTGTAAATTTTATTTTAGATACGTTGATGACATTATTATATCTGCACCAAAAGATAAAGTTGAATACATACAAAATTGTTTCAATAGTTACCATAATAGACTGAAATTTACCATGGAACCTTGTATGAATGAAAAAATTAGCTTCCTTGATCTCAACATTATTCTGCAAGAGAATAAGATATATAGACTGGTACCAAAAAAATACATTTTCTGGAAGGTTGCTGTCGTATTTCTCAGATCACCCATTAAATCACAAAATAGGCACGGTTTACAACTTGATAGACGGAGCAATATTACACTCACACCCTAATTTTCACCAGAAGAACATACATATGAGCATTAATCTATTATTAAATAATGGGTATCCTCTCAACTTAATATTTAACTGCTTACAAAAAAGAATTAACAAACATACCAATGATTTAAATAACAGAGAATTCGAACAACTAGACAGCTCAAATACTAATAACCAAAAACAATATTTAGTCTTACCGTACATCAAAAATGTCAACAAAGTATCTGCTCAAATTAATAATTCTGATATAAATGTAGGATTAAGATGCATCAATAAATTGAATAAATTTATCAAGGTATAAAAAAATAAAACGGAAAAGCCCAAAAAGAGCAATGTCATTTATAAGATTCAATGTAAAGACTGTGATGCATCTTATGTTGGACAAACCAAAAGACAACTTTCGACAAGAATAAAAGAACATAGATACAATGTAAGACTTGACCCATCAAAGCATTCGGTAGTTACTGAACATATGTTAAAACATGTTCAAAAATAGACCCTCAAAAATGTAAATTTTTGCAAATTTAAATGATTATCTAATAATATAACCATGAAAAGTAACTGATATATTATGCAAGGCGCCAGTTCAAAGTGAACATACATAAAGTATATATTATCTAAATTAATTAATAAAATAAATAATATAATAAATTTAATAATATATTACCACGAAAAATGACTGATATGTTATTCAAGGTGCAAATTCAAAATGAACATACATACTTAAGGTGTATATATTATAAGTAAAATTGATTAAAATTTGACTCTAAGTGAAAGTACATAAGTGATATGTTATTCTAGTGCACAAAATATAAAAGTCGTTTATTGAAGTTTGATTTGAAATTTATACAATCTTGGACAATGAAAAATAGTTGTTTTCATAATTCCAGAGTACTAATTTGTTAATGACTCGGAAAAAGAACATGGCGGCCAGTGTTTTGATAACAGTGTTTTGATAATGATTAATTTAAATATTAGCATTCTCTCTCTCCCTCTTTCTCTCTCCCGCCCTCCCCCCCCCCTCTCTCTCTCTCTCTCTCTCTCTCTCTCTCTGGGTAGGGTGACATATGTGATTGATATTTAACAGTACTACTAACTTATTGAATAGTTAGAGGCAAGTTGTGTCGGATAAATCGGAATGTAAGTATTATTATTCCTAAGTGGATACTGAGAAACGCATCGAAGTTTTTTGAGAGCAGGCCGCCATGTTCTTTTTCCGAGTCATTAACAAATTAGTACTCTGGAATTATGAAAACAACTATTTTTCATTGTCCAAGATTGTATAAATTTCAAATCAAACTTCAATAAACGACTTTTATATTTTGTGCACTAGAATAACATATCACTTATGTACTTTCACTTAGAGTCAAATTTTAATCAATTTTACTTATAATATATACACCTTAAGTATGTATGTTCATTTTGAATTTGCACCTTGAATAACATATCAGTCATTTTTCGTGGTAATATATTATTAAATTTATTATATTATTTATTTTATTAATTAATTTAGATAATATATACTTTATGTATGTTCACTTTGAACTGGCGCCTTGCATAATATATCAGTTACTTTTCATGGTTATATTATTAGATAATCATTTAAATTTGCAAAAATTTACATTTTTGAGGGTCTATTTTTGAACATGGCTTGACCTTTTCATTTATGATTTTTTGAGGATATCACCTACTTTTTAGAGTACAGATATATGAATCAATTAGTGCAAAAAAAAACACAAAGTTTAAAAAATGTTATGTTATTTGCAATATGCAATTGCGTATTTTTTTTTTTAAATAGCTATATTCTTTGCACCAATAGTTTTGTCTTATTATTTTGTGCATAAAAGTTAGGATAAGATCTACCAAAAACTGAATATTTTACGAAATAACTTTATTATAGTGTTTTGAGAAGCTCTTAACACCAGCTATTAGATTCTAAAATAAAAAATAGAGTGTTCCATTTAAAAATATCGATGTGATCTTGATCTAACTTTAGGGACGCCACCCAATATTAAACGGATGAGAACAGTGAATAAATCCTTCTAAACCCTTTCTAAACCCTTTCGTCTGAAACATTCTCTTCTAAAATACAATTTTTATGAAATATTCGGGTATATCCACACTTTTGTCCCATCCTGTGTATGTATCTAAGCGTGTCGATGACATTATAATATAGATGTGTCTGCTTTTATTGTTATTGTTATTCGAGTTATTGTACTCAATACCTTATTGACAAAATTGTATATATGTATTTCAGAAAACAAAATATGTCATTAGATCAAAAAATTTTTCTGATACTATTGCGTTATTTAAAAAAATACGTTGTTTTTGGATTAAGCTTTCTATATAATGGTATTAAAAGTGTTGTTGATCAAAGTTATCGTTACCCATCAAAAGTTTATTTTGTTATTGCAATGAATAATGTGATTGAAAAATGATATTTGAAATATTTTTTGACCCTGTAATATATTTTGTTTCTTGAAATGCATATGCAATTTCGTCCATTAAATATCTAAGCAAAAATATTAATCTAATATTAAAATCATGTAAAAGATACAAATCACTGAACTGTTAAATAATCTGCATACTATTATTAAAACAAACACACTTTGTAGGCAGAATTGTATTAGTTTTCTTGATTTGAAGAATACTGTCATTAATAATTAAATGATTTTATTATAGCACTTTTTAAATGAAGAAAACTAACACAATAAAGCTCTTACTGCAAAGTGCATTTGTTTCAATTACAATGTGCGGATTAATCGTTTACATGATTTCAGTAATAGAATAAATTTTTTGTTACTAAATATCTGTATCTGTGTCGTTAATTATCGGTTTCTTATGGGGTTAATTTACCACTTATTAAAAATTTTCAAATTCAATATCTCAAAAACGGTACATCGCAAAAGTATGGGACCTATGTCGTTAACATTTCTTTAATTAACATTTCTTATGGGTTAATTTACGGGTTCTTGTAAGACACTTGTGCGAAAATCTCCATATACTTCTTTTTATATACGCTTCTGTTACATTTCTGTATTTTAGTTACAGTATTTCCCTATTATTATTCCGCGTGTAATTTACGTAGTTTATCAATAGAGTCAATTTTTAGTAAAGTCGATGCACGAAATGATTACTAGAACCACTAATGTATCATTAATAGTTTGAATTAGTAAAACTGAAATTACATGTAACGTATGTAACACAATATATCGATTAAGTTATAAAATTTCAATAAATAACATAATTTATTAAAATGCTAATATTCTTTCATCAATATATTCAAATAATTATTTTTACATTATATAGTTGTACGTAGTTATATACTTATACTTATATTATTTTTATCGTTGAAGTGATGACCTAATTTCAAATAGATTTTTATTCCGTTTTAATTTTGACACTGACACAGTCACTCGCTAACTGTCTTTATTTCTCCGAGATGTTTAACCGTTTGTATGTCAAAAATACAATAATATTGAAAATAAAGAATGAGCTCCTCCATCAGCTATTCTTGTGAGCACGCAACCATATATTTTATTCGTCTCTCCGATTTTAACACGATCATTACGTCTGGTGTAAACTACATCTGGTATAAAATATTTTTAAATATATAACTAATACACAAATTAATCGTCTCTGGGATATCTTTTATAAGCAGGCACTCCAAATTTCTTTAATTGGGCGCCTAAAGCAAGCCCGATTTCAGCGCTATTGCAACTATCGTATTTTTGTTTGGGCACGCAATAGATCCAAAAATAATTTTTCTAATTGGACGTCTAGCACAAGCTAGATTAAATTAAATTTCACGTCTAAGGGGTGGTTTTTGAAAATTTTTAATAAATGGTAAATACACCAGAAAGGGTGTAAGAGAGTGAGAGGGGGTGAAAGATGATGAAAAAGTGCGAAATAGAGCGAAAAAGACGAAAAAATTGAGAAGGGGAGGGGAGGAGGAAAAAAGGGGGAGGGGGGGGGAGTGGGTGAGTGGAAGTTGGGAGAGGTGTTAGTGAAAGGTAAGAGAGAAGAGAAGTACATATGAAAAAATAATTTTTCTAATTGGACGTCTAGCACAAGCTAGATTAAATTAAATTTCACGTCTAAGGAGTGGTTTTTGAAAATTTTTAATAAATGGTAAATACACCAGAAAGGGTGTGAGAGAGTGAGAGGGGGTGAAAGATGATGAAAAAGTGCGAAATAGAGCGAAAAAGACGAAAAAATTGAGAAGGGGAGGGGAGAGGGGGGAGGGGAAGGGAGGTGAGAAAGGGGAGGGGAGGGGGGAGTGGGTGAGTGGAAGTTGGGGGAGGTGTGAGTGAAAGGTAAGAGAGAAGAGAAGTACATATGATTGCGGACAGAGAAGAAGACGTTACTTCATTTTTCGTGAAAAACATCACTTTTTGACCGTTTATATGTCCAGAACGGCTTGACCGATTTTTTTCTTTTTTGGCTTAACTTACTCGTGGCGATACCACCTTTCGGAATATGCTACAGGCATTTCAAAATTTTTTATATTTTAATAGTTCTACACCCCCAAAAAGTCGACTTTAAGGGTGCGGGATAAGAGACTTGTAGCGTCTACTTGTAGTTTCTATTTTTGAACATGGCCGGAGACGCTACCGCGTCTCCTGATATAATCATTCGTTTGACTGGGAGGATGTTAGAATTCTTGATACTGAATACAATTATCAGAAACGTTTAATATCTGAAATGATCCATATCAAATCACAGAAAGTAAGCATTAATTTACAAAAAGATTCCGAACAATTGAACGATGCTTACTTAGAAATTATTTCAAAACTTGCTATACGATAGTATTAAAAACATCTGTGACTTTATCACTTTCAAATATACAAATGATAATACATTATTGTTTGGTGCTTTCCCCCTCTTAATCTTATGTTATTATGTCTGTGTTTTTGATGACCGTCTTTTTGATCTTCATGCTCAGTTTGTCTCAGTATTAACATCTATTAAGACGTTAAAATAACCATTACGAATAACTTATGAATTTCATCAAACTCTGGATAATACAGTAAAAATAACTATTATAAATAACTTATGATTTTCATCAAACTTTGGATAATACAATTCTTGCTCCTCTCTCCTCTCACTATCACAGAGTGTGTCATTTCGGTGTGTTCTTTCATCACTCCACGGACATTTCCAATTTGAGTGAGTCATTGACATCAATTCTTAATAAATTATGATTTTACCAACATCTGTAACAACGAGATTGCGTCCTCCACAAGGCTTATCTGCTCGGCACCGTTGAACTGTATTTATTTTAAATTTTGTGTTACTAAAGAGAGCTCAGTGAGCCGAAATGCGTCTAAAATGAATGTTTGTAACGATTTTATTACATATACATGTGTTTTGGCTCTAAAAAAAAAGGCTTTTCTTTAATCTATGATTTTATATCCAAGAAGCCGTTGTAAATTGTTTTAATTTTATTTATAATTAAAATTTAAAAATATTTAATTGATGTTAATGATGATGATATTGCTGATATTCCTTTCGTCTAACGATACGCAATAATATTCTTAAAAAATTTGCAGGATGACACGAAGAAATTCACAGGAGTGTATAATAAAGTAATTGAGATTATTTAGTTTCTTCCCATTATTTTAATATTTGTAATAATTTATCGTTTCAAATATCACAGTTTAATATCGTAATGTTTATATTTTTTTATTTCGGACAAATGACATGTATGTGTATTTATTATTTATTATTTTACTTTTGTTACCTAACTTTGGTCTGTAGGAGTCCGACATATCTTCTGTCTTCTCCTCGAAGACACGGAAATTTATAAGAATTTCCCCCCGTATTAAAAAAAAGGCAGAATTCGAAGGAAAAAGTAAAAAGTAGTCACATTGTGATTACTTTCTCCTAGAGTCCTAACAATAAGCCCGGGTTTAATAATAAAAGTTCTAATGGTTAGAAATGGTTAGAAAATTATCAGAATGGCATTAATTGGCGTTAATTGTAGGTTTTAATTATATATTTTTCAATGCTTACATTGATTTTGTACATGGAGTCAATAAATTGAAACAATATAAATCATAAAAACATGAAAAACAAATTTCTTTTGTTGCTATATTCGAATAATTGAATGAATTGAATAAAAAAAAATATAACTTTATTAATCTTACTTTCGCTTACAGAAAAATATTTTGATTTTCTCATTATTACTTGTTAAAACTAGATTACTTGTTAAAACTAGATTGAAAAAATAACAAAAAAATATTAACAGCAACAATTTTTATTTTTTAAATTTTGAACTTGGGTTCTAAATATTAATACTCTTGCATTCTGAGATTTCTTAAAAGTTGTTATTAAGTGAAAATCCATTTAAAAAACGTTCAAGAAAACAAGAATTATAAAGTACAAGAATTATAAAATTACGTCAATAAACATGTATATATTATAATGGATAAAAATTGCATATACTATACTGAGTTTGAGTGCCCCTCGAGAGGGTACCCCGAGAATGGTACAAAAATAAAAATTTATTGTTATGTAAATAAATATCAGTATTTTATTTCGGCATATTCTCATCAAAATAAACAGTATGATGAATTGTATTTTTGCTAGAAAACAGGTGAAAAAATCAACTATATAAACATTAAGGAATCAAGATCGGTTTAAAACAGTAATCACGTAAACAAGAAATCAATTCCAATCAGACTGATTAAAAAAGACACGTATCAACCAGCACCATATAGCTCATCCGAATAAGCGTAAGTAGAGGTAGATTTATTATTTGAATAGAGTTCCATCCAGTTCGCTCCTCGACTACATACTATTCATACTGCACTATTCGCTATCCATATTATTTACTGTTCAATATATATATTATTACCTGCTATTTCAGTATTCGTTATTCATCTTCCACGTTAATTACATGTGAAAAGACCTAAAGTGCTAAATATGCAGAGTCAGCAAAAGGCAGTTTATAATATAAACAACGAATAATATAAATTAAAAGCAGTATAAATAATGAATAACATAAATAACATGGGTAATATTGCAATTTAATATAAACAACAAACCAAACAAAACTTATTCAAATAATGCCCATCTCTGAGCGCAGCTAGTTTTTTTAATCATGTAAATAACAAGTCAATCCCAATCAGACTAGATCTTAATGTTGATAATTTCTGTTTAAAATAAACGATGAAATTCTATGAACAATTCAATTTAAAATAACAATAATGAATAAATGTGTTTGCGAAACAATCTAGATAAATGTGCTAAACATTAGAAAATATAATACGCTCGTTTTATATAATAACAATCTAGAGGGTAAAAAGGCCAAATATTTAAAGAACGAGCAAACAATTAGATGACATTAAAGACAGAAGATTTTAATTATGTATAGTTTAGTAAAATGTTTCTTTATGCGGGCTGATGAAGACTTGTGAAGTCAAAACGTTCTTATCTGTTGTTTGTATCTATAATAAATTCGTTATGTTTAATTTTTAATGTCATCTAATTGTTTGTTCGTTCTTTAAATATTTGGTCTTTTTACCCTCTAAATGTGCTAAATATTTATATCGTCAAGATAAACCAATACTTTTTGTCTTCGTTAATAATAGAAGTGCAATAGAATATATGAGTGCAATTAGACATTTTGTTTTATAAGACCAAGAACTAATTATATTATATAAGACAAGAACTAATTATATTGTATCAATTACGCACACTTTAGAGTTACACTGATGATGACCTTTGTAAGGGTCGAAACATTTGTATTGTATTAATTTATTTTGACGATATAAAGTTTTAGTACGTATATCTAACTCGGTTCGCAAACCCATTTATTTACCATTGTTGTTTCGAATTTAACGAACTTTCCAATCTTACATTATTTCAATTTAATCCTGTAATGAAATATTTTAAATTTTATAATAAAATATTTTTTAGTTATTCTAAAGAAGAATAAATAATAGACAAATATTAACATCAAAAACATTTTAAGAATATCGTGAAACATTGAATAACCTTAATTATCTTAAAAATAATAGGTTTAAATTTTATGCATTTCTAACCGCGTTGACTCTTATTGCTCTAATTTAAATTGTCACAATTGAGTCCTTTTTTAAGTTTTTCAATTAAAAATAATATTTTACTTTATTTTATTTTATTGTACTTGCATATCAAATACCTGTAACAAATATTGATTGTCCGGCGTAAAAGCTTTGTATCGTTGTGTGTGTTTCAATTTCCATGTTTTATTCACTATTCAAAAGATGTTACGAATTTAACACAGAGATTAAGAAATAAATTTTAAATAGATTATCAATTTTTAACTTTTTTGATCGAATGTCTGCTTGATTTGACGCGACATCGAAGACTGAGCATTATATATAGAAAAGCTCTCTTTTCATGTTTACATTAGTACTCGGAATTTAATGTATTTCGAAACCGATTTATGAGACTACACCTACTGTACCCTCACTGTCGCTCGAGACTCGACATCGAAATACTGATATCATTCCGGGAAAAAATAAAAATAACTCTTATATGCTCGTATATGTCAAAATAAAAAGTGATCATATATGCTCATATATGAATATTAACCCAATAAGATCTGGTATGGTCATATATAAGATTATATAAAATTACAGGTAATTAATTAGAATAGGGGATCCCCCGATGACCTTGACCTTGACATATGTTGTCAAGGTCATCCTCCTGAGCGACCTTCGGAAGGTTTAGCCCTCGGTCACTACTCATTAAAAAGTTATAAACAAAAAAATGTGGCCACATACGCATGCTCTGTAATCAATCTTTTCTCAAAAAGTGCGAAATTTGAAATATGGTGTAAGAGTGAAAACGCGTAAAACATAGATTTAATTTTCGATTTTCGTACAGATTGAAAAGTGTACGCGTGGAGGCAGAGTGTGTTCCGCCCCCCCCCCCTATGGGGCGGAGCTCTACTACCGAAAAACTACACATAGATGTGGGTGGAACTCGCTTCGCGTAGAAACTTTCCACGCGTACACTTTTCAATGCGAAGCGAAGTTTAACCCATACCTATGTGTGTAGTTTTTCGGTAGTGGAGCCTCCCCGAAGGGGGGGGCGGAACACACTGCTTCTACGCATACACTTTTCAATGCGAAGCGAGGTTCCACATAGGTTTGCAATTTTTGACGCAAATCTATGTTTTACGCATTTTCACTCTTACACCACATTTCAAATTATGCGCTAACTTAGAATTGTGTAAACTTCGAGTAATGAGCCTAATTAAAGCAATGAATTAACAAAAATTATTCATAGAATTTCATTTTAAGACAGATTGTCAGAATGTTATCTGTACGAAAATTTATCGTATACTGGTTTACTTTCGGATACTGTTTCAAAATCATAAGAAATATCAACAACAGTAGGAATGCCATATATACACACAGTGTCGTGAAACTTCTTTTGTTCATTGGCGGTAAATGTGTATTCAAAATAAGTACCACATTTTTCAAACTTTTTTTGTTTATAACTTTATAATTATTTGTATTTATGTTTATAACGTTATAACTTTTTAACGAGTAGTGACCGAGGGTTAAAACCTTCCGAAGGTCACTCAGGAAAATGACCTTGACAACATATGTTAAGGTCAAGATCATCGGGGGGGTGTCCCCTATTCTAAATAATTACCAGATTACATAAGATTCATACATATACAAGGTGATGTATACTAAAATAAATAAATAATACAATTAGAAATATCATTTCGTGCATTTCGTGCTTTACAAATTTTTCAATATGTTGTCTTTTCCGTATATCAAGCTTATAAAATCCAGGCAGAAGCTTACGTCAATGCGGAATGATGCAATCTAGGCATACTTTTGTTTTTATTTCGCGGTAGGAAAATCCGTGTTGCGTAGTATAAATTTCTAAAGTACATGCCGTTTATCTTTTGCACACTATTATACAATACATACATATGTACAATAGTTTTTTGTAATTGAGTGGTTCACAAAGCAATTTATTAACTTTTCATCGTCCTGCATCAGATCGCGGAAATGCATATAAGATACATATAAATTTTTAATAAGTTTATACTTTGAAGTGCATATTATGATCTGATTATATAAAATCTCATATGACTATATAAAGTAAATAAATAAAAGTAATTATATTATTTTTAGTTTAAATTATAAGGTACACGTTTGCAAAATAATATGATTAATATATTTATATTTCAGAACTACAATATATATTATATAATAACTTCTTTTACAAATTATTAGTAATTTTATACAAATATTTAATAAAAAATAATGTATTAAAAGGATTAAGATCTATGAAAATCTATTAAAACAGTGCTCGGAATTATTTGCATCTTTGCCCAAAAGGAGTTGTCTATATCTGAGACAAACGCCTACTTACGAGAGATTGCGCGCACTTCAGAGACGATCAGTTTATTTCGGCTGGAATCGAAATTAAATTGAAATATTTAGCTGAAACTGATTGTATTTGAAACCGAAATCGAATTTGGTTGAATAGTTTAGGTATATTATCAGTAATAGTTAAATTAACCATTTAAGATTATAATTTTGTCCATTGATTCCTTATATATATTCTCTCGCTTACACACACACACACACACACACACACACACACACGCACGCACGCGCAATATCGTATGCCCAATATCGTTGAATAACATTGATAACAGTAATATTTATGCTACTACTAATAAAAATTTTGATATTTTTTATTATTTTCAAAAATATAAATAAAATATTAATATTTTATTTATCTTATAAACATTACGCACACATATGCAATATATGTATTTTTCGTGCTGGAACCTGATAAAAGTAATATTTATGCTACTAATAAAATACTACTAATAAAAATTTTTATATTCGTTATTGTTTTAAAAAATATAATTAAAATATTAATATTTTATTTATCTTATAAACATTACACACACACATGCACACACATATGCAATATGTATTTTTCGTGCTGGAACCTGATAAAAGTAATATTTATGCTACTACTAATAAAAATTTTTATATTCTTTATTATTTTCAAAAATATAAATAAAATATTAATATTTTATTTATCTTATAAACATTACGCACACATATGCAATATATGTATTTTTCGTGCTGGAACCTGATAAAAGTAATATTTATGCTACTAATAAAATACTACTAATAAAAATTTTTATATTCGTTATTGTTTTAAAAAATATAATTAAAATATTAATATTTTATTTATCTTATAAACATTACACACACACATATGCACACATATGCAATATGTATTTTTCGTGCTGGAACCTGATAAAAGTAATATTTATGCTACTACTAATAAAAATTTTTATATTCTTTATTATTTTCAAAAATATAAATAAAATATTAATATTTTATTTATCTTATAAACATTACACACACACATATGCAATATATGTATTTTTCGTGCTGGAACCTGATAAAAGTAATATTTATGCTACTACTAATAAAAATTTTTATATTCGTTATTATTTTAAAAAATATATATAAAATATTAATATTTTATTTATCTTATAAACATTACACACACACATGCACACACATATGCAATATGTATTTTTCGTGCTGGAACCTGATAAAAGTAATATTTATGCTACTACTAATAAAAATTTTTATATTCTTTATTATTTTCAAAAATATAAATAAAATATAAATATTTTATTTATCTTATAAACATTACACACACACATATGCAATATATGTATTTTTCGTGCTGGAACCTGATAAAAGTAATATTTATGCAATTACTAATTACAATTTTTATATTCGTTATTATTTTTAAAAAATATAAATACAATCATATGAGGAAACTCTAAATGTAGCACACTTTACGTTTTAAAATAAAAAGTTTCTCTTATACAATAATACGTAAGAATCGATCTAGCGATTCGTCATTTAATTTGCTATACATAAGCAAGGCATTTTTTTTTACAAAGAAGATAGGAGCAATTATCTCATCTAGAATTTTTTTGTCTTGCCTTCAGTTAAATTGTTGCTTGTATTAACAATAACACAATCATCATTCTGCTCTATATTTTGAGCAATCGCAGCAATAATAATTGCTTTCGTCGATGAAATATAAGATCATTTATTCTCATCTCTACTGATGACATTTTTATTCTTTACTACATTTTGTCGAATACTTTTTTGAGTATTTATTTTTTTAGCTTTCTTCTTTTGCTTCCAGAATATAGCTTGGATTTCTAATTGGCATATGTCTATTATGGCGACTATCCAAGATTTCCGCAAACATGCATTCATTATAGAAGCATATTAGAAGAGGCAGCATTTTATTTCTCCAAAAAGCATTGTCTTTATTTACGTGCACCATTTTCATGCTTTGTGGTGTATACCACCGCGTCAAAAGTATCTTTGCAAAATAGTATAGTATTATTAACTCTAAAAAACTATTTAAAAACCTATTTCCAAAAGAGTGTGAATTTAATCTACACACATAAGTTATTTTAATCTAAACAAAATGGTTTATTTTAAACCATAAAAAAACTATAATTTAATTATACATTCTACAAAAATAATGATATCAACAAATTGTGCTAAGTAAAAATAAAAATTTAAAAAAATATTTTAATAAAAAATGATACAAAATAATGTAAAAAATAATTTTAATTTTTTAAATTATATCCTACTAAAATACTGATATCGAGAAATTATGCTATTTAAAAATAAAAATTTAATATTTTAACAAAAAATTATACATAATTGTTTTAATTTAAAAAAAATTATGGTATTACAATTATGGTATTGCCCCAACTTAATAAAACTTTTTGAAATAAAATATATAAAAAAAAATAATATAATATAGTATAGTTTGAAAGTTTAATTTAAAAAAGAAAAACAAATAATGTAAAAATATAAAATTAAAAATTATTTACAAAAAATTAAAAATTAAAAATTAATGGAAAAATATAAAAATGTATATAAAAATTAAAAATTAATATAAAAATAAAAAATTTAATTAAAAAACTTAGCGCTGCTAATTTTTAAAATAGCATATTTTGTAGCAGAGCTAAGTCTTTTAATTAAATTTTTTATTTTTATATTAATTTTTAATTTTTATATACATTTTTATATTTTTTCCATTAATTTTTAATTTTTAATTTTTTGTAAATAATTTTTAATTTTATATTTTTACATTATTTGTTTTTCTTTTTTAAATTAAACTTTCAAACTATACTATATTATATTATTTTTTTTTATATATTTTATTTCAAAAAGTTTTATTAAGTTGGGGCAATACCATAATTGTAATACCATAATTTTTTTTAAATTAAAACAATTATGTATAATTTTTTGTTAAAATATTAAATTTTTATTTTTAAATACATAGCATAATTTCTCGATATCAGTATTTTAGTAGGATATAATTTAAAAAATTAAAATTATTTTTTACATTATTTTGTATCATTTTTTATTAAAATATTTTTTTAAATTTTTATTTTTACTTAGCACAATTTGTTGATATCATTATTTTTGTAGAATGTATAATTAAATTATAGTTTTTTTATGGTTTAAAATAAACCATTTTGTTTAGATTAAAATAACTTATGTGTGTAGATTAAATTCACACTCTTTTGGAAATAGGTTTTTAAATAGTTTTTTAGAGTTAATAATACTATACTATTTTGCAAAGATACTTTTGACGCGGACTTAGCACCTTTTTTTTACCTTTTTTTAAAAAGGTAATTTTTTTAGAGATATCACTCTTTTTTGTAAATGACATTACTCTTCTTAAGTTTTTCCGTTTTATCAAGTTAAGTTATTAGCGGCGACGATAGTGAAAAATAGCGACTTAAGAAATGAGGTAAGCAAAGAAGTATTCAATTTTATAGTTTATTATTTTATTATTTTAATATCTTCTTTTATGTACAGGATATAAAAATGGTTTCTTTTATATGCACGATATGAAAATAGTTGCGTAGCAAGAAATAATGCAGTAAGTAATGTTGATTGCTTACTGTATCCTATCTTATCTCTCAGCATTTTCATCTTGTATGTATTACATTTCATTTCGTTTAATAATAGTACTTATGTTATAGTTATGTGCACTGTTTGGTTTAGAATTGCTGAAAGAAGATAACATAGAAAAGATTCGAGATGTATCATCCTAAAAAACCAAACTTGTATTTGCAATGGGCCATCTTTGAAAAAGATCAGAATAACTTTGAGAAAGCTGCCACTATATATATATATTAGAGAATATTGATAACGTACTACCACATATGATATATACATAATAACAAGAAACAATGCAAAAAGTAATGTTGATTGTTTCCTGCATTCTATTTTGTCTCTCAGCATTTTCACCCTGTATGCATTATATTTCATTTTGATTTTAAAATATTTAATAATAGTATTTTATATTATTAAAATTGTGCTATATAATAAGAATGATTTTTATTTTTTGTAGTTTGTAATTGCTGAAAGGAAATAATACAGAAAAGATTTGAGATGTATATTCGAGATGGTGTATCATCCTATAAATACTATATAAAATATGAAAATGGTTGCGTAGCAAGAAACAATGCGATAAGTAATGTTGATTGCTTACTGCATTCTATCTTGTCTCTCAGTATCTTTATCCCGTATGCATTACATTTCATTTTAAAATATTTAATAATAGTATTTTATAATTCGAAAAGTATAATTAAAATTGTGAGGTAAGCAAAGAAGTATTCAATTTTATAGTTTATTATTTTATTATTTTAATATCTTCTTTTATTTACAGGACTTAAAAATGATTTCTTTTATATACAAGATATGAAAATAGTTGGGTAGCAAAAAACTGCGGTAAGTAATGTTGATTGCTTACTGCATTCTATCTTGTCTCTCAGCATTTTCATGTATGTATTACATTTCATTTCCTTTAATTATAGTACTTTATGTTATAATTATGTGCACTATTTGGTTTGGAATCGATGAAAAAAGATAACACAGAAAATATTCGAGATGGTGTATCATCTTTCTCAAAGATGGTCCATTGCAAATGCAAGTTTGGTTTTTTAGGATGATACAACATCTCGAATTTTTTCTGTGTTATCTTCTTTCAGCGATTCCAAACCAAATAGTACACATAACTATAACATAAAGTACTATTATTAAACAAAATGAAATGTAATACATACAGGATGAAAATGCTGAGAGACAAGATAGCAGTAAGCAATCAACATTACTTACTGCATTATTTCTTGCTACACAACTATTTTCATATCTTGTATATAAAATAAACCATTTTTATGTCCTGTAAATAAAAGAAGATATTAAAATAATAAAATAATAAATTATAAAATTGAATACTTCTTTGCTTATCTCACAATTTTAATTATACTTTTTGAATTATAAAATACTATTATTAAATATTTTAAAATGAAATGTAATGCATAAGGGATGAAGATGCTGAGAGACAAGATAGAATGCAGTAAGCAATCATCATTACTTATCGCATTGTTTCTTGCTACACAACCATTTTCATATCCTATATAGTATTTATAGGATGATACACCATCTCGAATATACATCTCGAATCTTGTCTGTATCATTTCCTTTCAGCAATTCCAAACTACAAAAAATAAAAATCATTCTTATCATATAGCACAATTTTAATAATATAAAATACTATTATTAAATATTTTAAAATCAAAATGAAATATAATGCATAAAGGGTGAAAATGCTGAGAGACAAGATAAAATGCAGTAAACAATCAACATTACTTACCGCATTATTTCTTGTTATTATGTATATATCATATGTAGTATGTTATCAATATTCTCTAATATATATCTATATATATATATATATATATATATATATATATATAGTAGCGCTCAAAAGTATTTTGACAAGGACAATAATTGAGCTAATGTAATACAAATAAAGACACAAATATACAACTATTTTTTATTGGAAGAAACTTGATTTGTCTACATATTTTTGTAAAAGAAATTGTAGTTTGATAACAAAATTACAAAACCAAGCTAGAAATAAAGAACATGATTGATCAAAAGTATTTTGATACTGTAATTAAATAAAAAATTTTAACGCTTAAACATCATCTTTATTTTTAAATAAATCAATATTTAGTAGCATATCCATTAGCCTTTATGACAGCATTGCAACGAGCCGGCATCGAGTCGACTAACTTCTGTATTCGATCCAAAGGAATTTTTTCCCACTTCTCCTTAAGAGCTAAAGAATTAAAGAATTAAAGAAAAAGAAAAAAAAAGAATAAAGAATTAAAGAATTAAAGAATTAAAGAATTTCTTGTTGTCAAAAAGAATTTCTTTTGTCAAAATACTTTTGAGCGCTACTGTATATATATATATATATATATATATATATATATATATATATATATATATGGTGGCAGCTTTCTCAAAGTTATCCTGATGTTTCTCAAAGATGGCCCATTACAAATGCAAGTTTGGTTTTTTAGGATGATACACCATCTTGAATCTTTTCTGTGTTATCTTCTTTCAGCGATTTCAAACCAAAGTGCACATAATTATAATATAAAGTACTATTATTAAACAAAATGAAATGTAATACATAAAAGATGAAAATGCTGTGAGACAAGATAGAATGCAGTAAGTAATCATTATCCAATTTGTTCCGAATATTTTTGACGTTATCTTGCCGTTGTACGAACCATGACCACGTAAACTTATTATCTGTACAGGTTTCTCGTTTTCATTCTCATTGTCATCCTAGCATCATTTTTATGGCGTTTATGAAATACCTGCATAATAAATTTGTTACTTAATTTGTTAGATAACAAAATTTACAAATAAATAAAATTAAAATTAAAAATATAAAATATTTACAGCACGTGGTCTTAGGGAGTAGCTACTCAGTACGTAGCCGTTAGAAATATAGCGAATTGTCGCTCAGCACACGACTCTCGTGGATGCTCAGCTCGCACCCTGGAGGATTTGCTCGCTCAGCACGCGAGCGGATAGGATCCGGAGACTATGTCCCGGTGGAAAGACCTGCTCACCACGCTGGTCGTAGGGAACATGTTTTCTAACGCAAATCCTGCGTTATTTATACCCGCAGGTCGGGGCGGGCGGGTTGGTGCGGCGCGGGGATGATTGTTTGTGCTGGGGTGACTTGTTAACGGAACGCTTCGTTACAAGTTAAATTATGTTTTCATCAATGTCACTGAAGAAGACTTTTTAAGTCGAAACGCGTTTGACGCAAAATATATTTATAACGTTTATTACCACTCTATTGTTCTTCGAATTTATTTCTAGCTCGTAAAAGGCATTAGTTATGTATTGATTGATTTTAAAAAGTTGGTATTTCTTGCGTTTAAAGTCTGACAAACCAAGTTGGCGCGCAGCTCATTGATTAATTTCGAAATCATGTCCTCCTCCCCCGGATTAAAAATATTCGTGACAATCGTGAAGTGACAATCGATGTGGTGGAACAAGTACTCTTCGTAAAACGAAATACGATGGTTCAATTTGAATTGCAGATAAATTAATTTAATTTATAATTAATAATCAAATAATAAAAAAATTTGCAATTAACAATAATTTCTGGATGTCGTCTAATATTTGATAATAAAATGAGAAAAAAATCAAGTTTGACACTTTTTTTACAGGAACCGTTCAATTATCAGCAACCATGGAACAAACTATTTCGAAATATGACGATGTTGACAACACATTTTGAAAACCTGGAACCTGGTACTACTTATCATATCCGTTTTATCTTGAACATTGCTGGCGTGCTAGTACCTAGCGACTTTCCACATAAATCGACATCTATCCCACCCCCACTCCCTGCTTCTTATCAAAATAAGATCTATAATTGTTCTGTTCTATATGGGTTTGCAACTTTATACGTGAACCGACATCTACCCCATTTCCACCCCCTATTTCGGATCAAAATAAGATTTATAATTGTTTTGTTCCACATGGGTTTGCGATTTTCCACGCGAAGCGACATTCCACCTATCTGTATATAGCATATAAATATATCTAGCTTCGTGTGGAATGTCAAAATCTATTTGCTTATGCACGTGTGACAATACAATATTTATCTGCGATTCATCTCTCCTGTTGTATTCAGTGTATACATTATTCATAGAAGCATTTTGTGTGTGTGTGTGTGTGTGCGTGCGTGCGTGTGCGTTGCGTGTGCGTGTGTGTGTGCGTGTGCGTGTGCGTGTGTGTGTGTGTGTGTGTGTGTGTGTAAAACTTATTTACCTAAATTTTAATCCGATGGGTATAGTTATCAAATCTCTTAAAATAACTGTTATATTTTTTAAACTTTTTTTGTTTATAACTTTTTAATAAATAATAAGCGACGGCTAAAACCTTTCGAAAGTCATTCGAGAGGATGACCTTAACAATATATGTCAAGATCATCGTAATTGGCGAGGGGGCAGTTAATATGCATAATTACCAAATGAAATACTAGGACAAAGGAACAGAGTATTTCGTAATGTTTACTTGCTTTCATTTATTTAAGTTTATTTGGTGTTCATTCTCTGTTTTTACTTCACCTCCATATTGAAAACATTTAATATAGAAATGTTTTAACTATATTAATAAACTCTTTCTACAAGTAAGGAAATCGAAGGTCCATAGGTCAGAACGAGTAAATCAATATGTTATTGTTAATACAATTATATCATTTTATTGTCCAATAATCAACATAGTAAATGTTTCGGACTTTAGTGAATTCTCCTCAACACTATTAATTTATATAAGAATTTAAAGTTGATACTTTAATCTAATCGAACCTAATCAATTTAATAATACATAGCACATATTAATAATAACCGAAAAACCTGCAAGAAATGGATATCCTCAAAAAATCATAAATGAAAAGGTTAAGCCATGTTCAAAAATAGACCCTCAAGAATTTGAATTTTTACAAATTTAAATAATTATTTAATAATATATTACCATAAAAAGTAAGTGACACATTATATTAAATGATTATCTAATAATATATCACCATAAAAAGTAACTGATATATTATACTATACAAGATGCCAGTTCAAAGTAAACATACATAAAGTGTATATTATCTAAATAAATTAATAAAATAAATAATATAATAAATTTAATAATATATTACCACGAAAAATAACTGATACCATAAAAAGTAAGTGACACATTATATTAAATGATTATCTAATAATATATCACCATAAAAAGTAACTGATATATTATACTATACAAGATGCCAGTTCAAAGTAAACATACATAAAGTGTATATTATCTAAATAAATTAATAAAATAAATAATATAATAAATTTAATAATATATTACCACGAAAAATAACTGATATGTTATTCAAGGTGCAAATTCAAAATGAACATACATACATAAGGTGTATATAAATAAAATTGATTAAAATTTGACTCTAACAAGGAGAACACCAGGATTTGTCCCCTCCGATTTGGCTGAATTTTATATATGTTATAGTTCAGCCCTCCCACTAAATCGTGGTAAAAGGATACGATGCACCTCTCAAGCATTCGCGAGAAAAACGCGTTCAGAGATTCAAAGATTTCTATGTTGGTAATGTACCGAACGGTAAGTGTAGTTCGTCAAGCAGCGGCGTGGTGTAGTGAGTAAGGCGTCGGACTAGAATGTTGCATGTTGCTGGTTCGAATCTTACTTTTATAATTTTTTTTTTTTTTTTTTAATTGTATTATATTGTATATGTTTTATTTTTAATATATAATTCTAAAAATTAATGTATTAAACAATTTTACAAAATTTAAAAATATAATTTATATTTTTATACGTTGCGTTTGTTAAAATTAAAATTTAATTAACACACATACATATTTATTATTAATTGTAAATTGTCATGCAATTTATATAAAATTTTTTTGTATAATAAGAGGAAAAAAGAAGAGAAGGATAAGAAAATTTAAATCTTTTATTATGTTTGCAACTATATTTTATTTTGTTCACAATAAGCAAAATCTATTCATTATCAGAATTAGAAACATCAGAATTACATATGTTGGGATGATATTTATCATAGAAACACGAGAATAAAATATAAATTTAAATTTTAAGAATAAAATATAATTTTAAATATATTTATTACATAACAAATAAATTTTAGTTTAATAACGTAAATTTACAATGACAATTTACAATTAATAATAAATATGTGTGTGTGTTAATTAAATTTTAATTTTAAGAAACGCAACATATACAAATATAAATTATATTTTTAAATTTTGTAAAATTGTTTAATACATTAATTTTTAGAATTAAATATTAAAAATAAAACATATACAATATAATACAAAAAAAATTATAAAAGTAAGATTCGAACCCGCAACATGGAGCATTCTAGTCCGACGCCTTACTCACTACACCACGCCGCTGCTTAACAAACTACACTTACCGTTCGGTACATTACCAACATAGAAATCTTTGAACGCGTTTTTCTCGCGAATGCTTGAGTGGTGCATCGTATCCTTTTACCACGATTTAGTGGGAGGGCTGAACTATAACATATATAAAATTCAGCCAAATCGGAGGGGACAAATCCTGGTGTTCTCCTTGTAAGTGAAAGTACATAAGTGATATGTTATTCTTAGTGCACAAAATATAAAAGTCGTTTATTAAAGTTTGATTTGAAATTTATACAAGCCTGGACAATGAAAAATAGTTGTTTTTGTAATTCCAGAGTACTAATTTGTTAATGACTCGGAAAAAGAACATGGCGGCCTGCTCTCAAAAAACTTCGATGCGTTTCTCAGTATCCACTTAGGAATAATAATAATACTTACATTCCGATTTATCCGACACAACTTGTCTCTGACTATTCAATAAGTTAGTAGTACTGTTAAATATCAATCACATATGTCACCCTGCCCAGAGAGAGAGAGAAAGAGAGATAATGCAAATATTTAAATTAATTATTATCAAAACACTGTTACATTTTATACATGCACTTTAAGAAGCATGTCACTTACTTTTCAGAGTCAAATTGTGATAAATTTTGTATCTATATTTTAACGATATTTATTTCGCACTTGTATCTTGAAGAATTAAATATCTGATTTTTTATAGTTGTATGTTACGTCAGATAATCACGGACCTTTTTAAGCGTGTAGCTTCTTTGCACTTGACATGAGAACTTTTTTATTTATAAATTTTAGGTTTATTTAATATTTACCCATTTCAAGCAATAAGACAACACTTTTTGATCAATAAATTACTTGCTGAAAATACGGTATAACAAATTCGAAATCGGAAATTGATACAAAAATTCGAAATTTTACTACAGAAAGGTTGGAGATTTTTAATCAAAACCATTTTCATAACTCTTTCATTTTAATTATTTATTCCATCCATCGAAAGTTTTTTGAGAGCAGGCCGCCATGTTCTTTTTCCGAGTCATTAACAAATTAGTACTCTGGAATTACAAAAACAACTATTTTTCATTGTCCAGGCTTGTATAAATTTCAAATCAAACTTTAATAAACGACTTTTATATTTTGTGCACTAAGAATAACATATCACTTATGTACTTTCACTTACAAGGAGAACACCAGGATTTGTCCCCTCCGATTTGGCTGAATTTTATATATGTTATAGTTCAGCCCTCCCACTAAATCGTGGTAAAAGGATACGATGCACCACTCAAGCATTCGCGAGAAAAACGCGTTCAAAGATTTCTATGTTGGTAATGTACCGAACGGTAAGTGTAGTTTGTTAAGCAGCGGCGTGGTGTAGTGAGTAAGGCGTCGGACTAGAATGCTCCATGTTGCGGGTTCGAATCTTACTTTTATAATTTTTTTTTGTATTATATTGTATATGTTTTATTTTTAATATTTAATTCTAAAAATTAATGTATTAAACAATTTTACAAAATTTAAAAATATAATTTATATTTGTATATGTTGCGTTTCTTAAAATTAAAATTTAATTAACACACACATATTTATTATTAATTGTAAATTGTCATTGTAAATTTACGTTATTAAACTAAAATTTATTTGTTATGTAATAAATATATTTAAAATTATATTTTATTCTTAAAATTTAAATTTATATTTTATTCTCGTGTTTCTATGATAAATATCATCCCAACATATGTAATTCTGATGTTTCTAATTCTGATAATGAATAGATTTTGCTTTATTGTGAACAAAATAAAATATAGTTGCAAACATAATAAAAGATTTAAATTTTCTTATCCTTCTCTTCTTTTTTTCCTCTTATTATACAAAAAAATTTTATATAAATTGCATGACAATTTACAATTAATAATAAATATGTATGTGTGTTAATTAAATTTTAATTTTAACAAACGCAACGTATAAAAATATAAATTATATTTTTAAATTTTGTAAAATTGTTTAATACATTAATTTTTAGAATTATATATTAAAAATAAAACATATACAATATAATACAATTAAAAATTATAAAAGTAAGATTCGAACCAGCAACATGCAACATTCTAGTCCGACGCCTTACTCACTACACCACGCCGCTGCTTGACGAACTACACTTACCGTTCGGTACATTACCAACATAGAAATCTTTAAAACGCGTTTTTCTCGCGAATGCTTGAGAGGTGCATCGTATCCTTTTACCACGATTTAGTGGGAGGGCTGAACTATAACATATATAAAATTCAGCCAAATCGGAGGGGACAAATCCTGGTGTTCTCCTTGTTAGAGTCAAATTTTAATCAATTTTATTTATATACACCTTATGTATGTATGTTCATTTTGAATTTGCACCTTGAATAACATATCAGTTATTTTTCGTGGTAATATATTATTAAATTTATTATATTATTTATTTTATTAATTTATTTAGATAATATACACTTTATGTATGTTTACTTTGAACTGGCATCTTGTATAGTATAATATATCAGTTACTTTTTATGGTGATATATTATTAGATAATCATTTAATATAATGTGTCACTTACTTTTTATGGTATCAGTTATTTTTCGTGGTAATATATTATTAAATTTATTATATTATTTATTTTATTAATTTATTTAGATAATATACACTTTATGTATGTTTACTTTGAACTGGCATCTTGTATAGTATAATATATCAGTTACTTTTTATGGTGATATATTATTAGATAATCATTTAATATAATGTGTCACTTACTTTTTATGGTAATATATTATTAAATAATTATTTAAATTTGTAAAAATTCAAATTCTTGAGGGTCTATTTTTGAACATGGCTTAACCTTTTCATTTATGATTTTTGAGGATATCACCTACTTTTTAGAGTGCAGATATATGAATCAATTGGTGCAAAAATGCAAAGTTTAAAAATGTTATGTTATTTGCAATATGCAATTGCGTATTTTTCTTTAAGGATAGCTATATTCTTTTGCACCAATAGTTTTGTCTTATTATTTTGTACATAAAAGTATTAGGGTAATAATATTGAAAATAAAGAATGGGCCCTCCATCGCCCATTCTCGTGAGAACGCAACCATA
Organism: Crematogaster levior; assembly: GCA_901521435.1. Lineage (NCBI taxonomy): Eukaryota > Metazoa > Arthropoda > Insecta > Hymenoptera > Formicidae > Crematogaster > Crematogaster levior. Next base: position 91,007 of record CABEGB010001255.1, on the reverse strand, counting down.
TATTTTATTCGTCTCTCCGATTGTAACACTATCATTACGTCTGCAAACTACATCTAGTATAAAATATTTTTAAATATACTATAACTAATAAACTAATTGATCATCTCTGGGATATTTTATATAAGCAGAGCACTCCAAATTTTTTTTTTTAAGTGGGCGCCTAAAGCAAGCCCGATTTCAGCGCTATTGCAGCTATCACATTTTGTTTGAACACCTAATAGATCCAAAAAAATAATTTTTTTTAATTGGATGTCTAGGACAAGCTAGAACTTTATTGCACTCAATGTTTTAATGCGGCGCTTACGGCAGCTTTAATACAGCACCAGAGCAGCCGATATTTTATTTCGGCGCTTACGGCAGCCTTTGTACAGCGCCAGAACAGGCGATTAATTGTTATAATGTTCCGGATTTGAAAAATAAAATTTAATGACCAAAATAATCAATTTCAATAGTTTATCAAGATTCATGTAAGCATGCTATAAAAGATACATGTATAGTGATCATTCGTTTCTCTGCCTCCGTGAAATATAGCGTTTATTACCTTTTTTTATCAATAGTGATATTACTCGTCTATGCAGTATTGATCCGATTGTTGATAATTTTATTAGAAACACCATTCACAAAAATGCAATAAATTGAGTTGTATTACTAAGACTGACAAAGTCGATTCGATTACAGTTATTTTTTCAGAACGTACTCTTACATTCATTATAAGTGCCGTTTATCGTTTCCCATAATAATATTGAAAATAAAGAATGGGCCCCTCCATCGCCCATTCTCGTGAGAATGCAACCATATATTTTATTCGTCTCTCCGATTTTAACACGATCATTACGTCTGGTGCAAACTACATCTAGTATAAAATATTTTTAAATATATAACTAATAAACGAATTGATCATCTCTGGGATATTTTATATAAGCAGAGCACTCCAAATTTTTTTAAGTGGGCGCCTAAAGCAAGCCCAATTTCAGCGCTATTGCAGCTATCGCATTTTTGTTTGAACACGTAATAGATTCAAAAATAATTTTTTTTATTGATGTCTAGGACAAACTAGAACTTTATTGCACTCAATGTTTTAATGCGGCGCTTACGGCAGCCTTAATACAGCGCCAGAGCAGCCAATATTTTATTTCGGCGCTTACGGTAGCCTTCGTACAGCGCCAAAGCACGCAATTAATTGTTATAATGTTCCGGATTGATCAAAATGATCAATTTCAGTAATTTATTAAAGTTCATGTTAACATGCTGTAAAAGAATTTCGTCACATTCTAAGAAAGTGTCATTAATTGTAAAAGTTATTTTTCAACTTACTTAATCTGCTCCAAGAACAATATGTACGCCCCTCGTGCTCCTTTGGGCCATTTTTTCTTGATAACTTCCATATCATTAGAGCAATACCATTCCGATTTTTTGTCTGCTCTCAACATACACGTATAGTGACCACGATTCATTTCTTCGCCTTCGTGAAATATAGCGCTTATTACCTTGTACTTTTTTTTATTAATCGTAATATTACTCGTTGGTACGGCGTTGATGTTATTGTTGATAATTTTTTTCGAAACATCGTTCACAAAAGTGTATAAATTTAGCTGTATTACTAAGATGGATAAAGTCGATTCAATTACGGTTTTCTTTTTCAGAACGGTACCTTTACATTCGTTACAATTGCCGTTTATCGTCTCCCATTTTGAAAATTCCGAATCAATCAAAGTTTGTAGCGTGACACCTTTTTTTCTTTTTAATGTCGACTGTATAGGTAATATTAGCAAACAACTCTTTTCCAGCGTAGTTACCGTGTAATTACATTTGGCATTCGAGCAAATATATTATGCTGTTCAAGTTCCAATACATCATTTATTTCAGAATAGGTCGACATTAGAGCCCGTGAAAAATTCCCGAAGCATCTTGTTGCGTTCGTTCTTTTGAAGCGTTCTCCAGATCTTCTAACCGCTTGTACGTTGCAATATTTACGTTCAGCATACGCGCAGATAGCATCAGTCAATGTATTCGATGCTTTATTCTTCAGTCATTTGTTGCCTGATACGCACGCAATGAAACGCACACTGCAATATTACAATTGCGTAACACGAAACATTATCGTCATTGAAGGCCGTATATTTTTCCACGTAACTACTTTCTGGTTCCTCGCAACCATAATTCTGCACATTATCAATATAATTAGGTATGGCCCATCGACGATCGTGAATTTTTACAGCCTTTTTCTCAGACGAATCGATTTTGGTAGCTGAGGATTTGAACAAAGATCTCAGTCGATTATATTCTGCAAATGGTTCCTGAGTGCTTTTAACTGATGCTGGATTGAAGTTTATCAAATGTAAGCCCCTCCAACGTATTTCTCACTCTTGACAAAACCTACGTAGGCTTTACCCATCACTGAATACAGTCGTTCCCAGATCCATCATTGCATTCTTACACGTAATTCCCTTTTATTCTTGTGTATAGTTATTCATAACTGAGGGACAATGGAAATTGTTTCCGATGTACAACTATTTTGTGAAATACCTCGAATTTACATATCTACTTTCGTTATTGTAAATTCTTTGTTATTCGAAGTAACCAATTTGATGGAATCAATACGATTTCCATTACCAGCACGATTAACTGCAACTACATTGCCTATCGTTTTCATTGACAAGTCCCAGAGTTACGTCAATGTTTCGTCGAATCATCACTTTAACGCCAATTTTAATCGCTATTACTCTTTCAATGCCAGCTGTTTCTGAAACTTTATCATCTTTCTCTTTCAATGTTTTTGTACTTTTTCATTGTTGAGCACAGTCGACATCATCTTCCGCTATCAGTAGAATTTCATCGCCGTCGACTCTATCGAGCATTGCCGTGTTCAAAACCTTGCACAAATAACACGTGGGTAATAAACATATCGTATCAATCTGGTAATAGATTCATATAGGTACAAAGTTCATTCAATCTTTCGTCGCAACTACCTTCTTTGAAATTTATTTTCTCGATTCAAGAATATTGATGTCAGAATTCGTTAGCAGACCTATTCGTATTCTAGAAAGTATATCGATATATGTGTCATCACATCTTTGTCGCATATTGATCAAGAGTTTGTCGTAATCGAACAATCTCCACAAGTCAGGTCCACCCATGGTACCTACATACTTTTTGAACCTCTGATCGAGACATTTTAACGAACGGAGGTTGTCCTTTTTACAGGAGGAAGCTGCAACAAGTCTCCAAACAAGAGAATGTGTTTTCTGCCAAAGAAACCATCATCCGTATCTGTCGTATCAAAGATTTCACATAATCGTAGATTGATAAACATAAGTGTCACGTTCGAAATCATGGATACTTCATCAATTATAAATAGATCGACATTTCTTCAATTGTCTCTCAAAACTTTCAAGACCGCGTCTGACAAGTTCACGTACTTTTGGCGTAAATTCATGAGTGACAGGTAACTGAAACATTCTATGAATTGTCAAGCCATCGATATTGAATGCTGCGATACCCGTGGGAGCAGATATCGCAGTCGCTTTTTCAAATTTATTCTGATCCAGTGTTTGATCGTTTCAATAAGAAAACTTTTTCCCTGTACCAATTTTCGCCACTTACGTACAATCGAATTTTTTTTATTTTGTAAAACTTGACATACCCTCTGTCGAAGACTCTTTTCTGGTCTTCGTTCAATCGCGACATCATTTGCGGTAAGTTAATCGGCATGTCAATCTTGCCAAAAATCTTCCAAATCTTTCATTGCGCTGTCAGCTTCTATCGGATGGCAATCCAGTTCATCGTCATCGAATTTGTCTACGTCTGTTGTTTTTCAGATCATTTTCACGCTTCTCTATTAATTCAGCAACGTTTTCAAAAAGCTTTTGTATTTCTTCAAGCTTTCATGATATTTCATTTGCCTTTGTTAAAGCAGACTCTGAATTTTTAAAAGGCATCCGTGTAAGTCTCCCATGTACCTTTGAGTTCACCCAAATCTCTCCATGGTTTTTGGAACAGAAGAAGTAGTAGAGAAGTACTTTTCGGGTTCAGTTTTTGCATTAAATCGATAATGGTTAATTAAATAACACTTTTTCGTTTTTTTTTGCAAATAAAACCCGATACCAGTTCAGTAAATATTCGACTTCCTCACTTTTTGGCATCCCGTTTCGTAATTTCCCAGAATCTGCAAAAATCATACAAATTTAATGATTCTAATTCCTTAGGTCTGTTTGATAGTAGTCATCGATGAGCGACGACAATAGATATTCGTAGAATTTTCATCAAGAGCTTCAATTTCCTTGTTTTAACTTTTTCTATTTCTCACCCATTAATATCAATCCATTTAACAAGGGTAATATCACTATCCGTACCATACAAGGACTCCCTAATAATGCATCCGCAGCTTCTAATGTACCGCATCTTCTCTGTTATTCAATGAACGCACGCAAAATTCCACAGTTTTGATGCCAAGGGTTTATTGGAATCTATCATTGCAAAGTCTATATTGCATTTTTCTGACTTTGTCGTGTATTTTGTTAAATATGAGTTTAAAAGATTCTGAGTTTTCTCCAATAAATTGTATCCATATTTCCTTCCCAAGCCAATTTGATAGCCGATTATAATCATTGATAAATCTTTCCGACTTTTTGCGAGAAGATCAAATCTGCTCTTTTGGGCGTAAATTTTTCTACCCACTATCGAAGTGACGACGTTCTAAACGAAATTTTTAGTAACTGGCCGAGGAAAATCGAACCGACACTTTTTGTAAATATTTGTTTTTTTTGTACGCATGCAATACGAATTATGTTTATGATTCTGATTACTTATAACCGTTTTGTAAAACGTTGGCGAAACGTTTTCATCTGGAATTTCACACGTAACGTATTTTCGAATGAACGTAACTACTTTCTTCATCCGGCGATTTTCCTAGCTAATAGGAGCATCTTTTATCCAAATCATGCAATGCATGTGCTGATAAATTCTAGCTTTGGGATAGTTCTGAGTCGCCAGAAGTAGTGATTAACCTCCCATTAAGCCATCGGTTGAACAAATAAAATCAATCATGGCTTTTGAATTTATGCATTAATGAATCGCTTTACAGGATCGTATGCGATTAGTTCACTGGATGCACAGAACTTCTTTATCGGGGGACTACAAGCAGTAAATATTCACCCAAAACGGACCATTTACACTAGGACTCAAAGTCAAAAACGTCGCCGGGCCAAAATGCAGAGTCATGCATTTTATATTATTGGACGGTTGTCACAAAACTGATCCGTATTTCTCAATTTTGCGAAAATACTTTTGTAAATTTCGATTCCAATTGTTCGTCTTTACCCTTCTCCAAGCATCTACCAGCAGTGTATTCTCCCCGTGGAAATTAGCAACCATCATCGTAGGCTGGTCAGATGCACCGTTCCGTTTTTCAAATTGTCGGTAGTTAGCATCATTGAGAAGGAAAGAACAGATACTTCGCAGATTCAATCTGAATCTACTGGGTGTGTTTCGACATCAATCGCGTTCTGATTTAATAAATAATCCGGCGCGGCAGGTAACGCAACATTTCTATCTTCACAACGTCCATTGACACCTTCGGGATAAATCGGGAAAACATGCCATGACGTCCAAATATTTTATAACATTATCCACCGAAACATCTTCGATTTTCAAACATTTGATAAAGTTTGAGAGATTCGTTATCGATCCTTTTCACGTGCATTGGATAGGCTGTATATACCGACATTAATATCCGAATCTTTGGTGAGGTTTGCGCCAAGAAAGCCTTACGTTTCGAAAACACAATAATTGTTTGATTATTATTATCATCTTATTGTACTGTACAGTGTCCCTCCCAATCACCTCATCTATTTCATTATTGTCGTCATCGTTATCATTGATGATCTGATATTCTGTTTCTTGCAACTTATTATTTAATAAATCATCAATGCTGGAAGACGAATTGAATAGTGAGGATTATTATCTTTTCAACCATTGTAAAGCCTTTTATACACTTTCTTATTAATATCCACTAAATTTTTCCCAAAACAATTTTTGGACTTTTTGGGTATACCTCGAACGAGGATAAAAACCAGATCTAAATTTATAGGTTCTTTCTGGAGGACATACCTTATCTGTTTCTTGTAAAGGCAGAGGCAAATGAAATGTTTCTACCAATGTAATTTTTGGATCATTTTTCTGTGCGGGGGTTTGTTTGAAACAGCGCTCATCATTTGCACTACTTTGAAACTGCTCATTTCTTGATTAACATTTTTCGTAATCATTGAACTGACAAAACATCTGGTAATATTTTTACGGCAAGATTATTCAAAAACGCAAGTAGAAGGCCACGTACCTTTCCGAAATTTCTCCAAACAAAACTTACAAATAAATCCAGTATTACTTATTGTGTTCTGTTACGTAAGTCATCGATTTTTCCAAATGAACCCTTCTACTTGTTTTCTAAGTTTCTTTGAGTTCAGAAACGTCACTACTCATACACAGTTTTTCGCAGAGATACAAGGTAAACGTGGTGTATCCAACAGTCGCTTTTTCATAACTTTTTAAACGTTGTAATTTTGCAAGAAAATTTTTCCCTGATCAAATTGACATCAGTTAAATTTTTGATAAAATCTTATTTTATTTTTATTGAAATTTCAAGCAATTTATTCATATTTGAGAAATTTTAAAGTTGAAAACAAATGACGAAACTTTTTATAATTGTCTATCAATTTAGGTGACATTTTCTGAATATTCCCCACGAGAGGAAAATGAGGTGATAAAGTGTTTATCGTCGCAACGTATGACTTGTAAAGATTTCTATTTGCAGGTTAGCATTCCGAGGATGTCCTAATTTGAAATACTGTATGTGAAACGGAAATACTTTTTGAGTTGTGCCATAAATTCTATCATTCATTATATTCTTCAAAGTACTTTTCAAAACTGTTCCCAAAATTGTACAAACTTTTCCACAGAAAACATCAATTTTGCGGCATTTATTTTTATCACAGCAACATATTTTTAATTTTTTATTATTAAAAGTTATCTATTAATGGCAAAAAATTAATCACTGCGTGAGGAGAGGATTAAAATGCCGTTATAAGTGGTTGCTCAAACTTTTTCTTTGCTCGTAAGCAGTTTCATAAAAATACGCTTCAGTAGACGAAGTGTTTGGAGCCGAGCCGGTAAAGAGTTCTAATTCTGATCGCTTTCATTTCAAAATTCTATTAATTTACACTCAATCGAATCGTAACGCAGCTTTAGCAACATTTTTCAAATACAAAAACACTTTTCTTTGCTGCACTAACGTACGATTTTTGCTATCATACACCACTTCTGAATATCTGTTCACTTCCAATCGAGCATACATGGTCGGTTTATTAATTTTCGATATCTGTCGAATATATAACTCTGAGCACTTTGAAAGTTAAAAACACTTTTTGCCAAGAATCGAATATATTGAATTTTTTTCTTTAACTTGAATATCTTCGATTTTTGTATGATGGATTTTCGTCACGTTTTAGTTGTGACTTTTATATACAATTTTTGAGTCAGGATGTTTTTGTCTGAATTTTCGTTGGCGGTCGTCCACCTGGCAGCATTTTTCAAATAATTTTTCTTTGAAGTATCGTTTATTTTCAAATCTTTTGATATTCACAATTTGATGCCTTCTTTCTACCTTCAGGATTTTTAAAAATAAGATCACTTATCTTCTGACATTTTGTTCTCACGATTCATAACATATTTTTGTTTTGAGAAATAGAATCTTTCCTGAGTCGTTTGTTCTTCGCTGTTTTCTTCTTTGGTTACGCACAAGTCTTTTTGTAGTGCATCCGCCTCTCGTCTTCTTTCAATGTCTCCAAGGCAACAGCGTTAATGGAGCAGTTGTATTAGGAGAGGGGGTATGAAAATGAGTTATTGCTGTTTGTCTTGCAAACATTGGCTAAATGAGGTCTTGTAGCAAAGATCGATCATACGTCACGAGTAAGACTTTATGCCGAACAGAATCGATGTAGCAATCGCAATTGCCATAGGGACCATTAATTATAACTGTCGCCTTATGACTGAACTTTGAAAACTATCGAATTTTTTTGAAAGTCATAAAAGGGAAATAATTTCTCCACAAAAATTCGAATTTTTATTCAAATGTTGTATTTGCATTACGACTGCCTTCGAGAATCATATATAATAATGACAGACTTGCGTCAAAATGGCAAGTAATCCAAATGTCCGCCACCGAAATCACTGTGTATTTGGTAAATGCTTCTTCTTGAATTATCGAGTGAACAATCTGCTCGGGAAAATATTGTCATACAGGTTGAGGTGCATAATCAGAATTTTCGAGTAGCGCATGGAAACTTTTCATTCTATTATTGTTCGTCAACCATTCTTTGAAGCCAAATGTCTCTTTCGCATTGCCGTAATAAAACTGACATTGATCCATTTTCAATTGATGCTTGGAACAGTTTTATTTATAAATATACACAGCACTTGAGGCAACCTTGTAGTAATGCAAGTATTACAAACCAAATTTTTCTAATTAGGCGCCTAGGGGAGGTGCCAGAATTTAAAGCGCTATTCAGTAAAGCCGATATTTTAATTCAGCGTTTTGTTATGCAGTTTTCTAAGCTGTTGATTATCCTTTTTAATCTGTAAAATAAAACAGTTGTATAAATAGTTAATAAAACAAACAAAAGTTAATTAATTTGATCCTTATGTTGCAGAAAAATTTATATAAAATTTTTGCAACGCTAAAATAATCAGTACATGCAATATGTCTCCAAGAATACTTTGCTCTGTTATCTATAAATTTATATATAAATAGATCCTCTTTATCAACTAAACCGATAGCAAGAAATCTATGTAAAAATTAGGTCAAAAATTTAAAGGTCAATCTAAATTTTCAAATGGATATTCTTAAATTTTTAAACATATCTATTCCTCGCAACATTTGATGTAAATAATTATAAAGAAAACCAATCTTAAATTTTTCAATTGTTTCATTTATTGATAATATTACGTCAATAGTTTTATAAAAATGATGAAGAATCAATGTTTAAAAATAGACTAGATGCAAATTCATACTTTTTCTTGAAAACAACTATGTTTCCTTTACATCAATTAAGAAGACACATTTAAGAGTTTATGTATATAAAATAAATGTTTTTTTTATTTTTAAAATACATATGAAATTTTCACATTGATATTTAATTTATTATGATTTCAAATGCATTTAAATGCATACTAAGCTGTGTTTGCAATAAACCCGTAATAAAATATTTCAAGAATGAATCAATGTATATTTTTCATTCAACTACTTTTTCAATATACAGTGTCCAAAAAGTTTTAAAGTAATCTCTAAATATAAGATATAAAATAAATTATAGTTTAAAAGCTTCTGACACCAGCTATTAAATTCTGGAAACAAAAATAAGGTGTTCCATTTAAAAAAATCGACTTGATTTTGATCTGGCTTTTATGATGCAACCCAAGGTCAAATTATGAACATCACTAAATGCGTCACTTTACACCCTGCAACTTTTGTCTGAAACATTTTTCGCAAAAATGCATATTTTTTTAAATATTTAAGAGTTGTCGAACTTTGGGACACACTGTATACATGACAACTAGTGACAATAAGATATGTCATTGGACATATGTACATATATGCAATTATTTGATATCAAACTCACTTGAACGAAAAAAATAATTAAATGATTTAAATATATCATTTTTCAAATTAAGAAAACTAATCAAACTTTGTTTATAAAGTGTGTTTGTTTCAATCATAATGTGCCAATTAACTAATAGTTCAGTTATATATTTGTATCATTTACACAATTTCAATATTAGATTAACGTCTTTTATTACCAAATATTACCAAATATTACAAAATATGTCATTGATGAAATATGTCAATAACAAATATGTTGATGACGAAATTGCATATAGGAAACTTAATCCAGGAACAACATATTGTATTTGTTATACATACAATATATACATACATAAGTTATGATGATTTATGTACAATTATTTGGATTTGATAAAAGTATAGAAAGTAATTACCTAATTGGAGTAACCAGAAATGCCTTCCAAAGCAGAGAAAAAGCCTCTCTGCGTATAACCACCGTCTATGCCACACTTTATACAAGTAATTTCCTGCAACATTTTAATATAGATCAATAACTTTGATTATTTTTGGCATCACATTATTAAAACCAGACATTCCATACGTCCTACATTTAATTTTTGCTATTTTTCAATAAATCAAGTTATTCATAAGGTTGTTTATATCATCCTGTATATATATTTATACGTAATAATGATTTAGCAGCATATATGCACTAATTATCTGAACGAAATTAAAATTTTTACTAAAAACTATGTATATTAATTTTAAAAAATTATAAAATTGTACGAAATAGTTGTCTAATTTCCTACAAAAGTAATAATGCAAAATAGTTGTTTAATTTTCTACAAAAATCATAATACACATCCAATTTTGCAATTGTAAGCGTACACTGAGAAAAAAGGTTGTTGATTCAATAGTATATTTGTGTTTTAAAAAAATATTTCATTAATTTAAACCACCACACTCAATACCATTACATAATATAATAAATTTAATTAAAAAACGATATATTTGTTTTACACAACATAAAGATATTAAAAATATTTTTTAATCCAATAATATATATATTGTGTTTCTTTAAATATATATGCAATTTCGTCGATTAGGTATTTAATAGCAAAAAATTGATCTAATATTGAAATCGTGTAATTAATACAAATAATTGAATTGCTGAGTAATCTGCATACTGTGATTGAAACAAACACACTTTGACAGATATCGATAGTGTTAATTTTCTAGATTTGAAGAGTGCTATCATTACATCATTGCTAATTATCTTGCATATACTTATATGTAATAATAACTTAACAGCATATATGCATTAATTAATTTATAATAAATAAATGTTTTGGTGCGTATAATATAAAACAATTACCTGATTAAAGCGGCGGTTTTTTCGACGCACTGGAAATTATTGCTGTCGGTGACTTTGAAACGGTAGCAACTCACACACAGGACTTTGATCACACGCGGCCAGGAACAACACACGTGTCGCGCGACATCGAGGGAGCGCAAGCCACGAGCCGCGGAATGCCAGGACCGCGTGAAGTGGTGGGCGAAGAAGGCGCCCGAGGAAGAACGGCACGTTGTATTCTGCAGCATCCAGAAATCCGACTCGGCGGCATCACGAGGCGAAGGAATTTCACCATCGCCACCAGTCGACAACGGCCCTACTGGGAGGAGGTCGGAAGGGCAATTTGACGATATGGCAGCGGCGTAAGCCCGGGGTGCTTTCGCCTCCCGCACAGCATTGTACAAGTCGCGCGGCAGCGATAAGACGTATCATAACGGGATTGGGCACGCGATTACGCACCCCTGTCGCGCATCCCTGGCAAGGCCGCAATCTATCGATTCTAGATCGCGAAATTCATTGACTCAACGATTAGTCGTGTCACGATATCAGAATAGACAAGGTGTCAGTTTTCATACTTTAATATTTTTTGATTGAAATATATTTAAGTATTTAAATTAATTATGTCATGTTAGATTTATTATGCCATATTTAATTTTCAATATTTAAATTATTTAAAATTAAATAATAATTCGTGAACATATTTAGTTAAGAATAAACAACTGTTTTTTCTCAGTGTACCGCGAAGTGATTCAATAATTGTAAACGTGTGTCTCGAGTGTGTGGGATAATTGCCATACAGCGAAAGTTGAGATATATCGAACCCGCGTGTGACAAGAATATTAATATTTTACGATTAGTATGTATCGATTGCGACTTCGCGGATCGTGTTATGGTTCTGGAGCATTTCCCGAACGCGTTACGGTATGCGGAATTTGGTGACGACGTTTTTATACACAGGAATCGACAATTCTCGCTCACGAAAAGATAATCACGATGTGCTCGCACACTTGGTGGCGCAATAAATATTCTACTTCTGCGGAACGAAATTTCGATGAATTATCGTTAATGATAAATTATCTTTAATAAATTTATTTGTTAATAAATTTAATGTGATTAATGAATCGACGCGGGTTGTTAATATCTTCCGACTTTTCTACTGCGTTCAGTACACACACAAAATTGCATTCGCACATACGACAAATATAAGATTAAACGCAACAGCAATTACGAAAGCAAATCGATACATACTAATCGCAAAATATTAATATTCTTTACTTATATAAAATTTTAAAATAACGGAACTCCAAATTCGAAATGACAGACAAAGATGTAAGTATCGTTGTTCCTTATTATATAACATTATTATGTTATTATATTCTATAATATAATATATCTGTAATATTCTTTATTTATATTTAATTTTAGATAGTAATGAGTGACGCCGACCCCGTCGCCACCGGCCCCGTTGCCGCCAACCCCGTTGCCGTCGGCCCCGTCGCCGCCGATCCCGTCGCCACCGGCCCCGTCGCCGCCCGCCCCGTTGCCGTCGGCCCCGTCGCCGCCGATCCCGTCGCCACCGGCCCCGTCGCCGCCCGCCCCGTCGCCGCCCGCCCCGTCGCCGCCCGCCCCGTCGCCGCCGGCCCCGTCGCCGCCGGCCCCATCGCCACCGGCCCCATCGCCACCAACTCCGAACGTAGAGGTACACATATTTTAATTAATTTTTGTTAATAACATTTTGTTTTCCGAATTATGTATATACAATTTTATCAAATAGTTTAAGTGAAATCGTGTAAATGATATAAATAATTAAACAGTTAATTACTCGACACATTGTGATTGAAACTAACTTTATAAACAGAGGTAGATTATGTTAGTTTTCTTGATTTAAAAACTGCTATATTTAAATTATTTAATAATTTTTTTCGTTCAAATAAGTTTGATCAAAAAATTGAATATACATATGTTTCAGGAAATAAAATACATATAACATTGGATCAAAGAAATATTCAATCAAAACGTTATTTTTGAATTAAGTTTCTCATATAACGGTATTAAGAGCATTATTGAAAAAAATATCGTTATTTATCAAAAGTTTATTTTGTTATTGCAATATTGTGATTAAAAAACTGATAAATTTACTTGAGCGAAAAAAATAAAATTAAATGATTTAATAATACTTCTCAAATCAAGAAAACTAACACAATCGACCTTTGGCTAGAAAAATGTATTGGTTTCAATAATAGAATGCGGATTATCTAATAGTTCAGTTATACGTCAATTACACGATTTCAATATCATATTAATATTTTTGCTATTAAATATCTAATCAGCGGAATTGATATATATCTAGATATACCTAAATGTACCTAAATAATATATCATACAAAATGTACCATACGTTCTATCTAGTATCCATATCTAGTTATTAATAATTTGTTTTTTAATTACAGTTTACAGAGGAAGACGCGCTGGGGCCCGCGTACAAAATGATAGGTTCATGCGGTTCCTGATGCGGCTGTCCGCGGCCCAATATTATTGGGGCAGCGGGCCGAGAGACCGCAGACCAAGAGGTGCAAGAAGAGGAGGCAGAAATAATAACAATTAATAAAAATTAATAATAATAATAATAATAATAATAATAATAATAATAATAATAAAATAAATAATAAATAAAATATAATTATAATATATATATTGTTATTCAAGTTATTGTTACTCAATACCTTATTGACAAAATTGTATATATGTATTTCAAAAAACAAAATATGTCATTAGATAAAAAAATTTTTCTGATACTATTGCGTTATTTAAAAAAATACGTTGTTTTTGGATTAAGCTTTCTATATAATGGTATTAAAAGTGTTGTTGATCAAAGTTATCGTTACCCATCAAAAGTTTATTTTGTTATTGCAATGAATAATGTGATTGAAAAATGATATTTGAAATATTTTTTGACCCTGTAATATATTTTGTTTCTTGAAATGCATATGCAATTTCGTCCATTAAATATCTAAGCAAAAATATTAATCTAATATTAAAATCATGTAAAAGATACAAATAACTGAACTGTTAAATAATCTGCATACTATTATTAAAACAAACACACTTTGTAGGCAGAATTGTATTAGTTTTCTTGATTTGAAGAATACTGTCATTAATAATTAAATGATTTTATTATAACACTTTTTAAATGAAGAAAACTAACACAATAAAGCTCTTACTGCAAAGTGCATTTGTTTCAATTACAATGTGCGGATTAATCGTTTACATGATTTCAATAATAGAATAAATTTTTTGTTACTAAATATCTGTATCTGTGTCGTTAATTATCGGTTTCTTATGGGGTTAATTTACCACTTATTAAAAATTTTCAAAAACTACCGCTTAGGGGTGAAATTCAATATCTCAAAAACGGTACATCGCAAAAGTATGGGACCTATGTCGTTAACATTTCTTTAATTAACATTTCTTATGGGGTTAATTTACGGGTTCTTGTAAGACACTTGTGTGCGAAAATCTCCATATACTTCTTTTTATATACGCTTCTGTTACATTTCTATATTTTAGTTACAGTATTTCCCTATTATTATTCCGCGTGTAATTTACGTAGTTTATCAATAGAGTCAATTTTTAGTAAAGTCGATGCACGAAATGATTACTAGAACCACTAATGTATCATTAATAGTTTGAATTAGTAAAACTGAAATTACATGTAACGTATGTAACACAATATATCGATTAAGTTATAAAATTTCAATAAATAACATAATTTATTAAAATGCTAATATTCTTTCATCAATATATTCAAATAATTATTTTTACATTATATAGTTGTACGTAGTTATATACTTATACTTATATTATTTTTATCGTTGAAGTGATGACCTAATTTCAAATAGATTTTTATTCCGTTTTAATTTTGACACTGACACAGTCACTCGCTAACTGTCTTTATTTCTCCGAGATGTTTAACCGTTTGTATGTCAAAAATACAATAATATTGAAAATAAAGAATGAGCTCCTCCATCAGCTATTCTTGTGAGCACGCAACCATATATTTTATTCGTCTCTCCGATTTTAACACGATCATTACGTCTGGTGTAAACTACATCTGGTATAAAATATTTTTAAATATATAACTAATACACAAATTAATCGTCTCTGGGATATCTTTTATAAGCAGAGCACTCCAAATTTCTTTAATTGGGCGCCTAAAGCAAGCCCGATTTCAGCGCTATTGCAACTATCGTATTTTTGTTTGGGCACGCAATAAATCCAAAAATAATTTTTCTAATTGGACGTCTAGCACAAGCTAGATTAAATTAAATTTCACGTCTAAGGGGTGGTTTTTGAAAATTTTTAGTAAATGGTAAATACACCAGAAAGGGTGTGAGAGAGTGAGAGGGGGTGAAAGATGATGAAAAAATGCGAAATAGAACGAAAAAGACGAAAAAATTAAAAAGGGGAGGGGAGAGGGGGGAGGAGGGGAGGGGAGAAAGGGAGGGAGGGGGGAGTGGGTGAGTGGAAGTTGGGGGAGGTGTGAGTGAAAGGTAAGAGAGAAGAGAAGTACATATGATTGCGGACAGAGAAGAAGACGTTACTTCATTTTTCGTGAAAAACATCACTTTTTGACCGTTTATATGTCCAGAACGGCTTGACCGATTTTTTTCTTTTTTGGCTTAACTTACTCGTGGCGATACCACCTTTCGGAATATGCTACAGGCATTTCAAAATTTTTTATATTTTAATAGTTCTACACCCCCAAAAAGTCGACTTTAAGGGTGCGGGATAAGAGACTTGTAGCGTCTACTTGTAGTTTCTATTTTTGAACATGGCCGGAGACGCTACCGCGTCTCCTGATAGATTGCACGACAGAGGCCGTGATCGTCAAGAGCATTGTAACAAGATTATTCTTCGAAATCTTTTTATATCATATTTGTATTATTTCTTGGGAATAATATTATTATGTTTGCATGTATATATTGGAGGTAAAGTTTTTAACTTTCTATGTATTTATTTCTCGGCGATTGTTTAAAGATTAGAATAATTATATTATTAATCATAAATTAAGAATGATAGAAATTTAGCGAAGTTAAAAAAAAGTTTTCTTTAAAGTAAATATTATATCATTTAAAAAGTATTCGCGGTTTTTTGTACAATTTTTGAATGAAATTTTTCTTTATTAAAAATCAATTTTAATCAAGTATACAGGGTGTCCGGTAATTCGAAGATCAACCGTAAACTGCAGGTAGAGTAGGTTAAACTGAGTAGAAAAGTCCTGTATCATTTTGCGATTTTCGTAATAATTAACGAGATATTAATTAAAGAAGATCGACCAATACGCGCGAATCTAAGCGCGCGGCGAGAAGAGACAACCCACGATTATTGTGTAGCGTTTGAATGCGCGGAATGAATGTTTTCAGTTAAACAACATAAACGAACATGCAGAGGTGTTGCTATGTTTTGTACAAATTCAGTTTCGAGTTTTTTCACTAAATGGCGAATTGTATTTTCATGACGGATTATACTAACCAAAAAATCAGTTTGCAAATTATATAATAGATGGCAGATGTCAAACATAACCATTAAAAATCATTTAACATTTAGCTAACATAACTTAAAAACATTTTACTTATGTTTTATTAGAAAACCCTGTAGATGTTATTTTATTTGAGTTGAATACAAACAGGACTGTCTTAACCGCGTGTGCAGAGTGTGCGCCGTTCACGGGCGGCAGGATACAAGGGGCAGCAAATTTTGATTAATAGTAGAATTTGTGGATAGACTAAAATAATGTTCCGTATAAAAATATATAACATTTTTCAAACTCGAGTCAGAAACGAGACGTCAAAACAGTGGCTTTATCTGTTGAAATTGGCTACTAATGAATGCGTTGCGTATAGTGTTCTCAGATTTAGGATCTATCTCGGCAGGCGCAGTACAACTTCGCGCTGGTTGGCCGCTGAGAACACTAGTTGCTTAGAGACGAAAAACAAAAGAATAATAACAGAAGATAGCTAACTCAGCTAACTGTAGTAGTCTGTAGACGTCTGTAGATTGTTGAATATAGTAAGAGAAACGAAACGGCTTTCTTCAGATTTAGAGTAAAACAAAAAGTAATAAGCGTTTTCCATTCTGTTAATTAATTTAGTTATTCAGCGATTATCACAAATATAGTTTTCATTAGTATTATTATTATAAAGTGTATTTGGTTTGAGCAATAACAATTTGTGATTCAACATTCAACGTTTCGAGCATTGCATTAAACAAAAAATTTTTGTTCTGTGAATTAAAGGTAAGTATTTAAATGAAATATCTTTCAATCGATTAATATTGAATTATAACATAAAATAGATTTTATTTATTTATTAAACCTAGATGTCAGATAATCGAAAGCGTTTATCTGGATTTGAATATCGTAAGAGAAGATTGGAGAAAGAAGAGTCAGTAAAAAAATGTACAACACCATTAAAAAAGTTCTTAACACAAAAGACTCCGACACAAGAGAATTCATCGACAGAAGAACGTTCATCTGAGACCACTCAAGAAGCAATTTCTAATACTGAAAATGTTCTCTCTCTTGATAAAATTAACAATCAAGACTCAACAGTTGACCAATCAATTGAAAGTACATCAGCAGGTTCATCATCAGGAGATCATCAAGAAGTAATTCTAAGAGACATTGGTTTTTGGCCAGAGTTTATTTCAGATCAAATGAGACTCACTTTGTTAGAATTAGATCCAATTCAAATAAAAAATATTTCTTTTCCGTTTGACAAACAAAATAGATCATTTTTAACAAGTTATTATTACAAAAAATTGAATAATAATGAAAGAATTCCACAGGAGTGGCTAATATATTCAGAATCTAAAAACGCGGTTTATTGTTTTAATTGTAAATTGTTTGGTTCAAAAACTCATTCGCCTTTTTCTGACTGTAATGGGTTTAATGACTGGAAACATTTATCTCAAGCGCTTGAAAGACATGAAAAAAGCAAAGAGCATATTAAGAATATATTGTCAGTTATAAATTTGAAAAAATCTTTGAAACTTGAAACAACTATAGACTGCGAAAACGAAAAACTTATTAATTTAGAAAAAAAACGTTGGATGCTTGTTCTAGAAAGAATTATTTATGTAATTGAATATTTGGCAGGGCAAAATTTAGCTTTCAGGGGTTCTAGTGAAAAACTTTTTGAACAAAATAACGGTAATTTTTAAAAAATGATTGAAACGATAGCTGTTTTCGACAATGTTTTAGCAGAGCACATAAGGCGCATTTAATCTGATAATAAACGTTTACCTCATTATTTAGGGCATAATATTCAAAACGAGCTCATATCTATATTAAGCCAAAAAGTTAAAAATGAAATTATTAATCTATTACATAAATCAAAATATTATTCTGTGATTCTAGATTGTACTCCAGATATTAGTCACCAAGAACAAATTACAGTAATTTTACGTTTTGTTTATCTAAATGAAGATTCCAAGAAAGTAGAAATTAGAGAGCATTTTTTAAGTTTTTTCCCTGTAACAGATACGACAGGTCAAGGATTGACTAATTTTCTTTTAAAATTTTTTGATAATGAAAATATAAATATAAATGATCTCAGAGGTCAAGGATACGACAATGGGACCAATATGAAGGGAAAAAATAATGGTCTTCAGAAAAAAATTCTTGATATTAATCCTAGAGCATTTTTTGTACCTTGGAGCACATACTTTGAATTTAGTAGTAAATGACGCTGCTAGAGGTTCATTGGAGATTACAAATTTTTTCAATATAGTTCAAGAATTATATAATTTTTTTTCAGCCTCTACTCATCGCTGGAATGTATTAAAAACTGAACTTCCAAGCCTAACACTAAAACCATTGTTAGATACTCGATGGGAGAGCCGAATAGAATCAATCAAAGCTCTTAGATTTAATTTACATCATGTTTATGATGCTTTATACTCTATTTATAGTGATAACTCTAAAGACAATGATACCAAAAATTTAGCCAAATCTCTTATTGTTAGAATTAAAAGCTTTCAGTTTATTTGTTCAATAATTATTTGGTACAAGATTTTAGGAAAAATAAATGTTGTAAGCAAAAGTATGCAAAATTCAAATATGACTGTTCCTAATTTAGTAAGTATGCTTGATAATTTACTTTCCTTTTTAAAAGAAATAAGATCGGATAATGAATACGATGTTATATTGAATGATGCTCAAGAGATAGCGATTGATATAGATTGTGAAGCAACTTTTCCAAGTGACACAAGTGTCAGGCCACGGAAGAAAAAACGGATGTTTGATTATGAAAGTAATGATAATAATCTAATTACCTGTCGGCGTCGAGCCTACTAGTAAAGCGTATTCTAGTATGTTCGGAGTGATCGGAAGTCGTGTTAACATTTTACCGTTTAAACTAGTTCTGATCTCAAACGCACATTGTCTTTTAACTTTCTTGTAAATTTTATTTTAGATACGTTGATGACATTATTATATCTGCACCAAAAGATAAAGTTGAATACATACAAAATTGTTTCAATAGTTACCATAATAGACTGAAATTTACCATGGAACCTTGTATGAATGAAAAGATTAGCTTCCTTGATCTCAACATTATTCTGCAAGAGAATAAGATATATAGACTGGTATCAAAAAAATACATTTTCTGGAAGGTTGCTGTCGTATTTCTCAGATCACCCATTAAATCACAAAATAGGCACGGTTTACAACTTGATAGACGGAGCAATATTACACTCACACCCTAATTTTCACCAGAAGAACATACATATGAGCATTAATCTATTATTAAATAATGGGTATCCTCTCAACTTAATATTTAACTGCTTACAAAAAAGAATTAACAAACATACCAATGATTTAAATAACAGAGAATTCGAACAACTAGACAGCTCAAATACTAATAACCAAAAACAATATTTAGTCTTACCGTACATCAAAAATGTCAACAAAGTATCTGCTCAAATTAATAATTCTGATATAAATGTAGGATTAAGATGCATCAATAAATTGAATAAATTTATCAAGGTATAAAAAAATAAAACGGAAAAGCCCAAAAAGAGCAATGTCATTTATAAGATTCAATGTAAAGACTGTGATGCATCTTATGTTGGACAAACCAAAAGACAACTTTCGACAAGAATAAAAGAACATAGATACAATGTAAGACTTGACCCATCAAAGCATTCGGTAGTTACTGAACATATGTTAAAATATAATCATTCGTTTGACTGGGAGGATGTTAGAATTCTTGATACTGAATACAATTATCAGAAACGTTTAATATCTGAAATGATCCATATCAAATCACAGAAAGTAAGCATTAATTTACAAAAAGATTCCGAACAATTGAACGATGCTTACTTAGAAATTATTTCAAAACTTGCTATACGATAGTATTAAAAACATCTGTGACTTTATCACTTTCAAATATACAAATGATAATACATTATTGTTTGGTGCTTTCCCCCTCTTAATCTTATGTTATTATGTCTGTGTTTTTGATGACCGTCTTTTTGATCTTCATGCTCAGTTTGTCTCAGTATTAACATCTATTAAGACGTTAAAATAACCATTACGAATAACTTATGAATTTCATCAAACTCTGGATAATACAGTAAAAATAACTATTATAAATAACTTGTTACGGGTGTTAAAATTAGTGCTATTGTGTGTATAGTACGAATACAGCCCTTTTCTATGACGGAATACAAAACTCTCTCTCGACACGCACGCAGGACATGTTACAACAACAGAAGAACTACACTAGTCAAGAAAACGAAGGTCTCGCAGCGCCGCGCGAGCCACGCGGTGGAACTCGCTCTCCACGAAACTCAAACTCTTATCATTCCCCCACTTTTGAGTTTTACAAAGGGCTTTAAACCTAATTTTTCTACATGTTCCTCGTATCCTTTTCTGGACATCGCTTTAGTAAGAATATCGGCAATATTCAAAACGCTCGGAACATAATTAAGAGTGAGTATGCCGTTATCTATTTTTTCTCGCACATTATGAAAGGCTATATCAATGTGTTTAGTCTTACTCCTTTCTATTCTATTTTTCGCAAAATCTATAGCCGCGCGATTATCACAAAACAGTTCATAAGGCAAACTAATCCATTGCTCTAATTGCAGTTCTTTAACGAACATTTGTAGCCAACTTGCTTCTTTGGCGGTATTAGACAAGGCAATATATTCTGCTTCCATTGTCGATGTGGCTATACATTTTTGTTTAGAAGCTCTCCAATCGAAAATATTTCCTCCTAGAGCAGTTACTGTCCCTGTAAATGAATGCCGGTCGTCCGTGTCGCCAGCCCAATCTGCATCGCTCCAGAGTTTTACATTTGGTTCATCTTTACTGTAGTACAAACAATAGTTTATAGTATTACCTAAATATCTAAGTGTTCGCTTTGCCTCAATCCAGTGCTTCCTTCCAGGATTCGCCGAAAACTGAGCTAATTTGGAAACTGCAAACGCTATATCAGGTCTGGTACATTGACTGATATATCCGAGTGATCCAACTAATTCTCTATATGGAACATTTTTCATTTCTTGTCTTTCGTCGTCAGTTTTTGGCGAATCTTTGGACGATATTGAGTTCCCTGGTTCTAACGGAATATAAGCAGGTCGACATTCCTGTAACCCATATCGTTCTAGTAACTCTTGAATATATATTTCTTGATTCATCCTTATGCCACCTTCTATGTCTCTCTCGATATTTACACCAAGAAAATGTGTGATTTCGCCTAAATCTCGTGCTTCGAATCTGTCCTGTATCATCTGGGCTACCCTATTTATAATCTTTTGATACCTAGAAAATACAACAATATCATCGACATATATTACAAGAAAGGTACAAAAATCATAGCAGTAAGTGCAATTTGACGATTTCAGACGTGTAAAACCGGCTTCAACCAAGAAATCATCCAAAGCTTCGTTCCAATTGTGACCACTTTGCTTCAGTCCATAAATTGGTCTAAGTAATTTAACAATTTTTGCTTCTTCGTTCCTGTTTAATGTCGGTAATCTCATGTACAGTTCCTCTGCTAATTGTCCATTCAGATATGCGCTCTTTATATCAATATGACGTGTCTTCCATCCGAACGTTACGGACATTGCCAGTAAAAACCTTACTACAGCGAATCTTGCAACGGGAGCATATGTCTGGGTATAATCTATGCCCTCCTTTTGAGTGAAACCTCGTGCAACTAGTCTGGCCTTATATCGTGCTACTTGTCCGTTTGTGTCACGTTTCAATTTGAAAATCCATTTGCTATCGATGCAATCTTTGCCTACTGGTAATTCAACGATTTTCCAGGTTTTTAACCGTTCAAGATTGCTTAGTTCTTCCTCCACAGCCTGTATCCACCTTTCCGACTGAGGTGATGAAAGGGCTTCTTCTAAATTCTGTGGTTCCTTTACCTGCACTAAGTTTAATTCTACTTCATCCTTCGGTTTGCCCTTGCGACCATATGGATTTCTGCATTTCTTCGTAGTTGCTTGTTTCTCTACTTCGCTGCTTGATGCCCCCACTATTCCTTTATCGGGTTCATCTGAAGATTCTTCGTCGTCATAAACATTTTTCTTGCTTTGAGCAATGCTTCTAGATCGGGTTTGTATTGGCTCGATTCTCACATATTTTTCTTTCCTGATCTTACCACTGCTTTGCTGCTGAGCATCTTCTTGTGTGTCTTCCGATGTTTCTTCCTCTTCCGAATCTTCGTTATAAGGAAATTGGAATAGAGCTTGACTTGTATCTTCTTCTATCTCATATCCTAATTTCGTCTCGTCGAATCTTACGTGCTTAGTCTGAATAATCTCTCCTTTTTTAGTGTCCCATAGCCGATATCCTTTGGTTTGACTGGAATATCCGACAAGGACACATGGGCGTGCTCGGGGGTCAAGTTTCTTTCTTCCTTGATGTGGCAAATGCGCATAAGCTAAGCATCCATATGCTTTGAGATGTCTCACGCTTGGTGGTTTTCCATTCCATATTCCTTCTGGAACGCCGTCTTCTAGGTTAGCATGGATCATTCTATTTCTTACATAAGCTGCAGCACTCGTTGCTTCAGCCCAGAAAGATGATGGTAGTTTTGCTGAAGTTAACATGGATCTGACTAGGTCCATTAGAGTCCGATTAATACGTTCAGCTACACCATTCATCTGAGGAGTTTCAACACATGACCTTTCATGTTTGATACCTAACTTATCAAAGAAATTTTGTAATTCCTTATTACAATATTCAAGCCCGTTATCTGTCCTAAAACGCTTTATCTTTGAGCCCTTATCTCTTTCGACTTTATTTATATAGTTTTTAATGTTATGAGCTACCTCGTCCTTACTCTTTAAAAAGTAAACCGTTGTTTTACGAGAATAGTCATCTATTAATGTCATCACATATCTTGATCCCCCTATAGATTTAACAGGCATAGGACCGCACAAATCAGAATGAATCAATTCCGCTACGTCGCTCGACTGACGTCCATTAATGCGTTTACATGGTACTTTAGTAGATTTTCCGACACAGCAACCGTGACAAAGATTTGAGTCTACTTTATGATGATCTAGTCCACGAACAAAACCTTTTTGTCTTAGCTCCTCTATGCTTTTATTACTAATATGACAAAAACGCTTATGCCACACATCTCGTTCTGTCATGCTCGCAGAATGTAATTTAATTATATCTTGAGTTTTAGGATTTATTACATCTGCTTGAACTATATAGAGATTGTCCCATCTACGAGCTTCAATTATTCGTTGACCTGTTTTTCCATCCACAACGCGAGCTAATCCATTTTTGAACTCTAATATTCTTCCTTTCTTTTCTATTTGAGCTACTGACATCAAATTTCTTCTACAGTTAGGTGCGTAATAAACGTTCTGCAAAATTACCTCGTAGATTTTATGATTTATCTTAACTCGCAATTTTATATCGCCAATTCCTTGTGCACTTAACGATCCCTCATCTGGATGAGCTGCTGCTTCAGCCGTGCCGATGGGTTCGGGTTTGATCCTTTTTAATTCTTCAAACCATTCTTTATGTTTACAAACATGATGTGTTGCGGCGCTATCTATCAACCAAGCATCCTCCAATGCAACGTCGTTAGCATCCGTGAGTAAAGCAATCTGTTTTTCCTTAGTGACGTCACCTTTCCTTTCTTTATTCCGACATTGCTTTGCAAAATGTCCTTGTTTTCCACAACGAAAACACTTTCCAGATTTAGTAGATTTGTCAGAGGTATTTTGCTTACCTTTCTTTATTTGATATGCGGCGACTTCTTGTTTCTGTTGCTCATCTTCGCGTTTAGACATCCTTCTATCGTATTCCATAGATAAAGACTTCCTTATTTCTACCGAAGTAAATTTTTCGTCCTCCAGACTTGCAAGTGTCATTGTGAGAGCATCGTAGGTTTCCGGAAGTCCAGAAAGCATCGCGTATGCCAAGTCCTCGTCTTTTACTTCCGCTCCTGCTTCACGTAAAGAATCCGAACAGATTTTTAAACGATTTAAATATGACTCCATATTTTCGTCCTCTTTTAGCCGAATTCTAACAAATTGCCTTTTTAGTTGCATTATACGCTGCCTTGACTTTGGTTCGTATATTTCTTCAAGAACCAACCATGCTTGTCTCGCTGTTTCGCAATGTACTATATGAACTTGCTGGTCCGGATCTATCGATAAAGCAATAGTCGACAATGCCTTTTCATCCTTTGATCTGTGGCTTACCTTTTGTTCAGCCGTAGCATCGTCACGTAACACTGCGGATCCGTCTACGTACTTCCACAATTCTCTTTGTATCAACAGCATTTTCATGGCGAACTTCCATGTTCGGTAGTTATTGCTATTCAGCCGATCGACTCGATCAAAAACATTCACATTTGCCATGTCAAAGTTTAGTAATATTATGCGTAACGGAAACTTCCTGGGCCCATAACCTTGTTACGGGTGTTAAAATTACTGCTATTGTATGTATAGTACGAATACAGCCCTTTTCTATGACGGAATACAAAACTCTCTCTCGACACGCACGCAGGACATGTTACAACAACAGAAGAACTACACTAGTCAAGAAAACGAAGGTCTCGCAGCGCCGCGCGAGCCACGCGGTGGAACTCGCTCTCCACGAAACTCAAACTCTTATAATGAATGTTTGTAACGATTTTATTACATATACATGTGTTTTGGCTCTAAAAAAAAAGGCTTTTCTTTAATCTATGATTTTATATCCAAGAAGCCGTTGTAAATTGTTTTAATTTTATTTATAATTAAAATTTAAAAATATTTAATTGATGTTAATGATGATGATATTGCTGATATTCCTTTCGTCTAACGATACGCAATAATATTCTTAAAAAATTTGCAGGATGACACGAAGAAATTCACAGGAGTGTATAATAAAGTAATTGAGATTATTTAGTTTCTTCCCATTATTTTAATATTTGTAATAATTTATCGTTTCAAATATCACAGTTT
Source organism: Crematogaster levior (assembly GCA_901521435.1). Lineage (NCBI taxonomy): Eukaryota > Metazoa > Arthropoda > Insecta > Hymenoptera > Formicidae > Crematogaster > Crematogaster levior. The sequence goes on along the minus strand of CABEGB010001255.1, from coordinate 65,550 downwards.
AATATCGTAATGTTTATATTTTTTTATTTCGGACAAATGACATGTATGTGTATTTATTATTTATTATTTTACTTTTGTTACCTAACTTTGGTCTGTAGGAGTCCGACATATCTTCTGTCTTCTCCTCGAAGACACGGAAATTTATAAGAATTTCCCCCCGTATTAAAAAAAAGGCAGAATTCGAAGGAAAAAGTAAAAAGTAGTCACATTGTGATTACTTTCTCCTAGAGTCCTAACAATAAGCCCGGGTTTAATAATAAAAGTTCTAATGGTTAGAAATGGTTAGAAAATTATCAGAATGGCATTAATTGGCGTTAATTGTAGGTTTTAATTATATATTTTTCAATGCTTACATTGATTTTGTACATGGAGTCAATAAATTGAAACAATATAAATCATAAAAACATGAAAAACAAATTTCTTTTGTTGCTATATTCGAATAATTGAATGAATTGAATAAAAAAAAATATAACTTTATTAATCTTACTTTCGCTTACAGAAAAATATTTTGATTTTCTCATTATTACTTGTTAAAACTAGATTACTTGTTAAAACTAGATTGAAAAAATAACAAAAAAATATTAACAGCAACAATTTTTATTTTTTAAATTTTGAACTTGGGTTCTAAATATTAATACTCTTGCATTCTGAGATTTCTTAAAAGTTGTTATTAAGTGAAAATCCATTTAAAAAACGTTCAAGAAAACAAGAATTATAAAGTACAAGAATTATAAAATTACGTCAATAAACATGTATATATTATAATGGATAAAAATTGCATATACTATACTGAGTTTGAGTGCCCCCCTCGAGAGGGTACCCCGAGAATGGTACAAAAATAAAAATTTATTGTTATGTAAATAAATATCAGTATTTTATTTCGGCATATTCTCATCAAAATAAACAGTATGATGAATTGTATTTTTGCTAGAAAACAGGTGAAAAAATCAACTATATAAACATTAAGGAATCAAGATCGGTTTAAAATAGTAATCACGTAAACAAGAAATCAATTCCAATCAGACTGATTAAAAAAGACACGTATCAACCAGCACCATATAGCTCATCCGAATAAGCGTAAGTAGAGGTAGATTTATTATTCGAATAGAGTTCCATCCAGTTCGCTCCTCGACTACATACTATTCATACTGCACTATTCGCTATCCATATTATTTACTGTTCAATATATATATTATTACCTGCTATTTCAGTATTCGTTATTCGTCTTCCACGTTAATTACATGTGAAAAGACCTAAATTGCTAAATATGCAGAGTCAGCAAAAGGCAGTTTATAATATAAACAACGAATAATATAAATTAAAAGCAGTATAAATAATGAATAACATAAATAACATGGGTAATATTGCAATTTAATATAGACAACAAACCAAACAAAACTTATTCAAATAATGCCCATCTCTGAGCGCAGCTAGTTTTTTAAATCATGTAAATAACAAGTCAATTCCAATCAGGCTAGATCTTAATGTTAACAATTTCTGTTTAAAATAAACGATGAAATTCTATGAACAATTCAATTTAAAATAACAATAATAAATAAATGTGTTTGCGAAACAATCTAGATAAATGTGCTAAACATTAGAAAATATAATACGCTCGTTTTATATAATAACAATCTAGAGGGTAAAAAGGCCAAATATTTAAAGAACGATTAGATGACATTAAAGACAGAAGATTTTAATTATGTATAGTTTAGTAAAATGTTTCTTTATGCGGGCTGATGAAGACTTGTGAAGTCAAAACGTTCTTATCTGTTGTTTGTATCTATAATAAATTCGTTATGTTTAATTTTTAATGTCATCTAATTGTTTGTTCGTTCTTTAAATATTTGGTCTTTTTACCCTCTAAATGTGCTAAATATTTATATCGTCAAGATAAACCAATACTTTTTGTCTTCGTTAATAATAGAAGTGCAATAGAATATATGAGTGCAATTAGACATTTTGTTTTATAAGACCAAGAACTAATTATATTATATAAGACAAGAACTAATTATATTGTATCAATTACGCACACTTTAGAGTTACACTGATGATGACCTTTGTAAGGGTCGAAACATTTGTATTGTATTAATTTATTTTGACGATATAAAGTTTTAGTACGTATATCTAACTCGGTTCGCAAACCCATTTATTTACCATTGTTGTTTCGAATTTAACGAACTTTCCAATCTTACATTATTTCAATTTAATCCTGTAATGAAATATTTTAAATTTTATAATAAAATATTTTTTAGTTATTCTAAAGAAGAATAAATAATAGACAAATATTAACATCAAAAACATTTTAAGAATATCGTGAAACATTGAATAACCTTAATTATCTTAAAAATAATAGGTTTAAATTTTATGCATTTCTAACCGCGTTGACTCTTATTGCTCTAATTTAAATTGTCACAATTGAGTCCTTTTTTAAGTTTTTCAATTAAAAATAATATTTTACTTTATTTTATTTTATTGTACTTGCATATCAAATACCTGTAACAAATATTGATTGTCCGGCGTAAAAGCTTTGTATCGTTGTGTGTGTTTCAATTTCCATGTTTTATTCACTATTCAAAAGATGTTACGAATTTAACACAGAGATTAAGAAATAAATTTTAAATAGATTATCAATTTTTAACTTTTTTGATCGAATGTCTGCTTGATTTGACGCGACATCGAAGACTGAGCATTATATATAGAAAAGCTCTCTTTTCATGTTTACATTAGTACTCGGAATTTAATGTATTTCGAAACCGATTTATGAGACTACACCTACTGTACCCTCACTGTCGCTCGAGACTCGACATCGAAATACTGATATCATTCCGGGAAAAAATAAAAATAACTCTTATATGCTCGTATATGTCAAAATAAAAAGTGATCATATATGCTCATATATGAATATTGATATGCTCATATATGAATATTAACCCAATAAGATCTGGTATGGTCATATATAAGATTATATAAAATTACAGGTAATTAATTAGAATAGGGGATCCCCCGATGACCTTGACCTTGACATATGTTGTCAAGGTCATCCTCCTGAGCGACCTTCGGAAGGTTTAGCCCTCGGTCACTACTCATTAAAAAGTTATAAACAAAAAAATGTGGCCACATACGCATGCTCTGTAATCAATCTTTTCTCAAAAAGTGCGAAATTTGAAATATGGTGTAAGAGTGAAAACGCGTAAAACATAGATTTAATTTTCGATTTTCGTACAGATTGAAAAGTGTACGCGTGGAGGCAGAGTGTGTTCCGCCCCCCCCCCCTATGGGGCGGAGCTCTACTACCGAAAAACTACACATAGATGTGGGTGGAACTCGCTTCGCGTAGAAACTTTCCACGCGTACACTTTTCAATGCGAAGCGAAGTTTAACCCATACCTATGTGTGTAGTTTTTCGGTAGTGGAGCCTCCCCGAAGGGGGGGGCGGAACACACTGCTTCTACGCATACACTTTTCAATGCGAAGCCAGGTTCCACATAGGTTTGCAATTTTTGACGCAAATCTATGTTTTACGCATTTTCACTCTTACACCACATTTCAAATTATGCGCTAACTTAGAATTGTGTAAACTTCGAGTAATGAGCCTAATTAAAGCAATGAATTAACAAAAATTATTCATAGAATTTCATTTTAAGACAGATTGTCAGAATGTTATCTGTACGAAAATTTATCGTATACTGGTTTACTTTCGGATACTGTTTCAAAATCATAAGAAATATCAACAACAGTAGGAACGCCATATATACACACAGTGTCGTGAAACTTCTTTTGTTCATTGGCGGTAAATGTGTATTCAAAATAAGTACCACATTTTTCAAACTTTTTTTGTTTATAACTTTATAATTATTTGTATTTATGTTTATAACGTTATAACTTTTAACGAGTAGTGACCGAGGGTTAAAACCTTCCGAAGGTCACTCAGGAAAATGACCTTGACAACATATGTTAAGGTCAAGGTCATCGGGGGGGTGTCCCCTATTCTAAATAATTACCAGATTACATAAAATTCATACATATACAAGGTGATGTATACTAAAATAAATAAATAATACAATTAGAAATATCATTTCGTGCATTTCGTGCTTTACAAATTTTTCAATATGTTGTCTTTTCCGTATATCAAGCTTATAAAATCCAGGCAGAAGCTTACGTCAATGCGGAATGATGCAATCTAGGCATACTTTTGTTTTTATTTCGCGGTAGGAAAATCCGTGTTGCGTAGTATAAATTTCTAAAGTACATGCCGTTTATCTTTTGCACACTATTATACAATACATACATATGTACAATAGTTTTTTGTAATTGAGTGGTTCACAAAGCAATTTATTAACTTTTCATCGTCCTGCATCAGATCGCGGAAATGCATATAAGATACATATAAATTTTTAATAAGTTTATACTTTGAAGTGCATATTATGATCTGATTATATAAAATCTCATATGACTATATAAAGTAAATAAATAAAAGTAATTATATTATTTTTAGTTTAAATTATAAGGTACACGTTTGCAAAATAATATGATTAATATATTTATATTTCAGAACTACAATATATATTATATAATAACTTCTTTTACAAATTATAAGTAATTTTATACAAATATTTAATAAAAAATAATGTATTAAAAGGATTAAGATCTATGAAAATCTATTAAAACAGTGCTCGGAATTATTTGCATCTTTGCCCAAAAGGAGTTGTCTATATCTGAGACAAACGCCTACTTACGAGAGATTGCGCGCACTTCAGAGACGATCAGTTTATTTCGGCTGGAATCGAAATTAAATTGAAATATTTAGCTGAAACTGATTGTATTTGAAACCGAAATCGAATTTGGTTGAATAGTTTAGGTATATTATCAGTAATAGTTAAATTAACCATTTAAGATTATAATTTTGTCCATTGATTCCTTATATATATTCTCTCGCTCACACACACACACACACACACACACACACACACGCACACACACGCACGCGCGCGCACGCACGCACGCGACGCACGCATCGCACGCATCGCGTGCACGCATCGCGCGCACGCGCACGCGCACGCACGCGCGCACGCACGCACGCACGCACGCGCAATATCGTATGCCCAATATCGTTGAATAACATTGATAACAGTAATATTTATGCTACTACTAATAAAAATTTTGATATTTTTATTATTTTCAAAAATATAAATAAAATATTAATATTTTATTTATCTTATAAACATTACGCACACATATGCAATATATGTATTTTTCGTGCTGGAACCTGATAAAAGTAATATTTATGCTACTAATAAAATACTACTAATAAAAATTTTTATATTCGTTATTGTTTTAAAAAATATAAATAAAATATTAATATTTTATTTATCTTATAAACATTACACACACACATGCACACACATATGCAATATGTATTTTTCGTGCTGGAACCTGATAAAAGTAATATTTATGCTACTACTAATAAAAATTTTTATATTCTTTATTATTTTCAAAAATATAAATAAAATATAAATATTTTATTTATCTTATAAACATTACACACACACATATGCAATATATGTATTTTTCGTGCTGGAACCTGATAAAAGTAATATTTATGCAATTACTAATTACAATTTTTATATTCGTTATTATTTTTAAAAAATATAAATACAATCATATGAGGAAACTCTAAATGTAGCACACTTTACGTTTTAAAATAAAAAGTTTCTCTTATACAATAATACGTAAGAATCGATCTAGCGATTCGTCATTTAATTTGCTATACATAAGCAAGGCATTTTTTTTTACAAAGAAGATAGGAGCAATTATCTCATCTAGAATTTTTTTGTCTTGCCTTCAGTTAAATTGTTGCTTGTATTAACAATAACACAATCATCATTCTGCTCTATATTTTGAGCAATCGCAGCAATAATAATTGCTTTCGTCGATGAAATATAAGATCATTTATTCTCATCTCTACTGATGACATTTTTATTCTTTACTACATTTTGTCGAATACTTTTTTGAGTATTTATTTTTTTAGCTTTCTTCTTTTGCTTCTAGAATATAGCTTGGATTTCTAATTGGCATATGTCTATTATGGCGACTATCCAAGATTTCCGCAAACATGCATTCATTATAAAAAGCATATTAGAAGAGGCAGCATTTTATTTCTTCAAAAATAAAAAATTTAATTAAAAAACTTAGCGCTGCTAATTTTTAAAATAGCATATTTTGTAGCAGTGCTAAGTCTTTTAATTAAATTTTTTATTTTTATATTAATTTTTAATTTTTATATACATTTTTATATTTTTCCATTAATTTTTAATTTTTAATTTTTTGTAAATAATTTTTAATTTTATATTTTTACATTATTTGTTTTTCTTTTTTAAATTAAACTTTCAAACTATACTATATTATATTATTTTTTTTTATATTTTTATTTCAAAAAGTTTTATTAAATTGGGGCAATACCATAATTGTAATACCATAATTTTTTTTAAATTAAAACAATTATGTATAATTTTTTGTTAAAATATTAAATTTTTATTTTTAAATACATAGCATAATTTCTCGATATCAGTATTTTAGTAGGATATAATTTAAAAAATTAAAATTATTTTTTACATTATTTTGTATCATTTTTTATTAAAATATTTTTTTAAATTTTTATTTTTACTTAGCACAATTTGTTGATATCATTATTTTTGTAGAATGTATAATTAAATTATAGTTTTTTTATGGTTTAAAATAAACCATTTTGTTTAGATTAAAATAACTTATGTGTGTAGATTAAATTCACACTCTTTTTGGAAATAGGTTTTTAAATAGTTTTTTAGAGTTAATAATACTATACTATTTTGCAAAGATACTTTTGACGCGAACTTAGCACCTTTTTTTTACCTTTTTAAAAAGGTAATTTTTTTAGAGATATCACTCTTTTTGTAAATGACATTACTCTTCTTAAGTTTTTCCGTTTTATCAAGTTAAGTTATTAGCGGCGACGATAGTGAAAAATAGCGACTTAAGAAATGAGGTAAGCAAAGAAGTATTCAATTTTATAGTTTATTATTTTATTATTTTAATATCTTCTTTTATGTACATACAGGATATAAAAATGGTTTCTTTTATATGCACGATATGAAAATAGTTGCATAGCAAGAAATAATGCAGTAAGTAATGTTGATTGCTTACTGTATCCTATCTTATCTCTCAGCATTTTCATCTTGTATGTATTACATTTCATTTCGTTTAATAATAGTACTTATGTTATAGTTATGTGCACTGTTTGGTTTAGAATTGCTGAAAGAAGATAACATAGAAAAGATTCGAGATGTATCATCCTAAAAAACCAAACTTGTATTTGCAATGGACCATCTTTGAAAAAGATCAGAATAACTTTGAGAAAGCTGCCACTATATATATATATTAGAGAATATTGATAACGTACTACCACATATGATATATACATAATAACAAGAAACAATGCAAAAAGTAATGTTGATTGTTTCCTGCATTCTATTTTGTCTCTCAGCATTTTCACCCTGTATGCATTATATTTCATTTTGATTTTAAAATATTTAATAATAGTATTTTATATTATTAAAATTGTGCTATATAATAAGAATGATTTTTATTTTTTGTAGTTTGTAATTGCTGAAAGGAAATAATACAGAAAAGATTTGAGATGTATATTCGAGATGGTGTATCATCCTATAAATACTATATAAAATATGAAAATGGTTTGCGTAGCAAGAAACAATGCGATAAGTAATGTTGATTGCTTACTGCATTCTATCTTGTCTCTCAGCATTTTCATGTATGTATTACATTTCATTTCCTTTAATTATAGTACTTTATATTATAATTATGTGCACTATTTGGTTTGGAATCGATGAAAAAAGATAACACAGAAAATATTCGAGATGGTGTATCATCTTTCTCAAAGATGGTCCATTGCAAATGCAAGTTTGGTTTTTAGGATGATACAACATCTCGAATTTTTCTGTGTTATCTTCTTTCAGCGATTCCAAACCAAATAGTACACATAACTATAACATAAAGTACTATTATTAAACAAAATGAAATGTAATACATACAGGATGAAAATGCTGAGAGACAAGATAGCAGTAAGCAATCAACATTACTTACTGCATTATTTCTTGCTACACAACTATTTTCATATCTTGTATATAAAATAAACCATTTTTATGTCCTGTAAATAAAAAGATATTAAAATAATAAAATAATAAATTATAAAATTGAATACTTCTTTGCTTATCTCACAATTTTAATTATACTTTTTGAATTATAAAATACTATTATTAAATATTTTAAAATGAAATGTAATGCATAAGGGATGAAGATGCTGAGAGACAAGATAGAATGCAGTAAGCAATCATCATTACTTATCGCATTGTTTCTTGCTACACAACTATTTTCATATCCTATATAGTATTTATAGGATGATACACCATCTCGAATATACATCTCGAATCTTGTCTGTATCATTTCCTTTCAGCAATTCAAACTACAAAAAAAAAAATCATTCTTATCATATAGCACAATTTTAATAATATAAAATACTATTATTAAATATTTTAAAATCAAAATGAAATATAATGCATAAAGGGTGAAAATGCTGAGAGACAAAATAAAATGCAGTAAACAATCAATATTACTTACCGCATTATTTCTTGTTATTATGTATATATCATATGTAGTATGTTATCAATATTCTCTAATATATATATATATATATATATATATATATATATATATATATATATATATATATATATATACAGTAGCGCTCAAAAGTATTTTTGACAAGGACAATAAATTGATTCAATGTAATACAAATAAAAGACACAAATATACAACTTTTTATTGGAAGAAACTTTTGTCTACATGTTTTTGTAAAAGGAAATTGTAGTTTGATAACAAAATTACAAAACCAAGCTAGAAATAAAAGAACATGATTTGATCAAAAGTTTTTGATACTGTAATTAAATAAAAATTTTTAACGCTTAAACATCATCTTTATTTTTAAATAAATCAATATTTAGTAGCATATCATTAGCCTTTATGACACAGCAGGCGGCAACGAGTCGACTAACTTCTGTATTCGATCAAAGCCTTTTTACCTCCTTAAAATGAATTAAAGAATTAAAGAAAAAGAAAAAGAATAAAATTAAAAAGAATTAAAGAAAAGAATTAGAAATTAAAAGATTAAAAATTAAGAGAATTTCTTGTTGTCAAAAATACTTTTTAACTACTGTATATATATATATATATATATATATATATATATATATATGGTGGCAGCTTTCTCAATTCTCCTGATGTTTCTTAAGATGGCCCATTACAAATGCACAAGTTTGGTTTTTAGGATGATACACATCTTGAATCTTTTACTGTGTTATCTTCTTTCAACTTGATTTCAAACAAAGTGCACATAATTATAATAATAGTATATTATTAAACAAAATGAAATGTAATACATAAAGATGAAAATGCTGTGAATGCATAGAATGCAGTAAAGCAATCATTATCAATTTGTTCCAGATATTTTGACGATTTATCTTGTCGTTGTACGAACCATGA
>CABEGB010001255.1:0-55596 GCA_901521435.1 Crematogaster levior | reverse complement strand
AGCATATATCAATATTTTAATTTTAAAACAATTGATCAATTACACTTTATAATCTCAAAATTACCAAGCGTACAAATAACATACTTGGTTTATGCTTTGGCCATCTTACGGCTAAGTCGGCATCTTCAGATAGGATCCCACAATAGCTTAACAAATCTGATCGGCTCCCCAACTGGCAATATTAAAATTATGTGCTTGTACGTCGACATGTTTCTGAAAAAAATTTTTTATGCATTGATACTATTCAGCAGTAACTACATTGGAATCGATCATTGTAATAATAAATTGATTTTTTTATGGCACTTTTCAATTATACGCATAAAGTAAAGAACCATCTTATTTTACTGACATGTATAAGAGTGATCAGTTGATTTATTTAAATAAAGTAGAAGGTAATAACTGACTCCCAGAGCTAACAGTGATATATGACGTTTATTACGTTTGATAATCTTTACCCTAAGACTTTATAAAGCCATCATGTTAAAAAAGACTTAAGGAGCTACAGCCTGAGACATATGCCTTATGACGATTTGCTCGATGCGAATAACTGCATCGTCATTCCATTCTAAAGTTGGAATAAACATTAGACGTATTCTAACGAATGCCAATCTTAAAGTGTTGTATTCCATCTTTAATAAATTGGATGTTATTATAAAGAAGGGTAAAGATAATCTGTGTGTGCTTAAACACACTGAAATTGTCTACGAGATTAACTGTTTAAATTGTAATGCGAGCTACATAGGGCAAACGAAACGACATCTGATTACCCGATTAAAAGAACACCAGAATGATGTCAAAAAACCCACAGCAAATCATTCTGTTGTTAGCAAGCATAGGTTATCTCACGACCACGAATTTGACTGGAACAATCCTACCATTCTTCATATGGAAACACATAGGAAAAAAAAGATTGCGGAAATGCTTTTCATCAAGAAATGCAATTTCGCAATCAACTCCCAAAGAGACACGGAAAATTTGACTTCAATATATGACGGACTCCTTAATATTTTATAATTTATAACTTTTACTTTCACTTGACACAACCTTCAGTTATTTATTATTTTCATTTTCAGACTATTGACCCGATTTCTCTATTTTAGATTTATTTAATATTTTATAATTTATATCTTTTATTTTTACCTTATACAACCTTCTCTTATTTATTATTTATATTTTAGACTATTGACCCTGTTTCTCTACTTATACTTTTGAGTTTGTGTCCTTTTTATTTTATCTATTTATTAAAATTTTGTAACGTTTATCACATTGTCGGACTCAATTTTGCTCAGTCCTTTCTTTTCCGTCACCAACAACAGACGTACTTTATAAGTAATCGTAATCGATACCGATTCATTGTCATCTATATTATTTATCTGTATTCATTTTTCATCGGACTATTTTTGTAAGTTTTAATCTTGATTTGTATAATTTTGCGCCTTTAAACGATTATTGTAGTTCCTTCACATCATATTTGTAGATATATTTGAAGAGGACCTAAATCACAGGTCGAAACGTAATAAACGTCATTTTATATATCACTGGTGCCAGTTTGGGAGTCAGTCATTACCTTCTACTTTTATTTTTTATCACTGGCAAAGAGAAGATTTTCACATTTTTTAACTGTATTAACAAAAATAAAATTTTAGGTAAACTTCACTTTTCGAGCTTTTAAAGTGGAAAAATTTTCTATCAAGTCACTGTAATCTAATGACTTCGCCAAATCCCATTCAATAGATAACAAACTAAGATCACTTAGCCTGTCTTGATTCATAGTCGATCTCAAATAGTTTTTAATTATTTTAAGTTTGCTGAACGATCTTTCAGCACTAGCGGATGTCACAGGTATTGTTAAATATATTCGATAAGCAACTTGCATATTAGGATAACCTGAAGTTAAGTTATAATCATTTATTAACTGTAAGACCTCTAAGTGATTTAATTTGTGAAAATCTTTATTTAAAGTTTTTAATAACGTTTTTGCACTTATTACTTCAGTTACAAGTTCACTTGAATTTAAATCCTTACTATATTTTAAAGCTAGATCAGTACTACGTTTTTTTAATTCATCTGCATCTAAAAATGAAAGGCTTTTACCACTGAGAAATTCAAAATCAGAAGCAATTTTAATTAATTCTTGGAACCTCCAATTTAAATGACTAATTATTGTGTCAATATGACTTCCAAATAGGTAACTTTAAACCTGTCTTTTTCAGTCAATGATTGGCTTTCGTCTTCCGCCTCGTAGGAAAATTGTTTTGGTACCTTTCTTTTACGTGTTTCTTCAAAACATACCTCAATGTTTAATGAAGCAGCTAAAGTAGAACTTTCCTTACAAAAATCTGCGATTTTATCTCGAGTGTCCATTATATCATTTTTTAACCCATCGATTAACGTACTTGCCTGAGAAATACATAGTTCTTTTTTCTGCAACGCTATATTCACTTTGTCAATTTTGTTTAGAATGTAGTACCAAACTGTAAGGCTACATATGAAATCATAATCAATTTGTTTTAAAAAACTATTGGCAGCTGATACCGTTTCTACATTTCTTTTTAGTTCAATAATTTTCTCTAACGCTTTAATAACATTTTCAAGTTCCTGATATAAGGCAGTGATCGCTCTTTTTTTTGATGACCATCGAGTATTTGATTGCTTTTTTAAGGAAAAATTTTTTAAATTTGCTGTTAAAATGTCCCATCTTTCTGTCGATGATGAAAAGAACACAAAAAGATTCTGAACAGTGCCGAAGAATGACATCATTTTTGAAGTTACACTGGCCGCGTGTACTCCCACCAAATTGAGGGAATGAGCTGTACATGGGACAAAATAAGCAAATTCATTTCTTGCTAATATTCTAGCTTGTACTCCTTTGTATTTACCGGCCATATTTGACCCGTTATCGTAGCATTGAGCTCTGCAGTTTTCTATATTTAGTCCATCCGTTTGAATTTTGTTAATAATTTGGCTAGCTAATGCCTCACCAGTTTTGCTTTTTGATTCAATAAAATCAATAAATCTTTCTTCAATTTTATATTGCCCATCATCTGTGAGCTTAATATACCTAATAATCTGTACCATTTGTTCCTTGTGGGAAATATCAGGAGTGCAGTCGAACGAAATCGCAAAGTAGGTTGCTTCTCTAATATCATTAAACATTTTGTTTTTTACCTGTTCCCCCATAAGATGTAGAACTTCATTTTGAATTGTTTTAGAAAAATATGATACGGTTCGATTTGGATTATTCTTAACTGAATCTATATGTCGCGCAATTTCTTTATCATATTTTGCAATAAGTCCGATATTTTTAAGAAACATTCCTGATTGACGATCATCGATATTGTCTGATGTACCTCTTAAAGCTAGATTATTCTCTGCACAGTGCAATATGGAATCAATTACTGCAGTTAAAATATGCCTCCACTTATTTTTTTCCATTAGAATATTTTTTTCTATATCAGAATCAATAGTATGTCCAAGTTTTAGGCATCGTTCTAATTCCTTCCATTTAATCAATGTATTTTTGTGTTCTACGCTGTTTTCGTGATCAGGAATTTGTGGATTCATTTTTCTCCAGTTGGAAAATCCGCTGTCAATATTTGCAATTTTCGGCAAATTCATGCTGTTTTTGCTAAATAGTAAACAAGGAAAACAAAATACTGCTCTTTTTGATCTGCTATACAAGAGCAGTAGTAAAGCTATGCCGGTTCTAACCCAAATTGGAGTGGGGGTATGACGTCACAGGAGTGGGGGTATGACGTCACAGGAGTGGGGGGTATGACGTCACAGGAGTGGGGGTATGACGTCACGGGGGGGGTAATTAATTAATCAATTAATCAATCAATTAAATTAATAAATCAATCAATTAAATTAATCAAACAATCAATTAAATTAATCAACCAATCAATTAAATTAATCAAACAATCAATTAATTAATCAATCAATAAAATCAAGTAATCAATTAAATTAATCAAAAATTAAATTAATCAAAAATTAAATTAATCAATCAATTAAATTAATCGATTAATCAATTTAAAAAAAAATCAATTTTTCAATTTCTGCTTATAAAAGAAATAAATAATCAATCAATTAAATTAATCGATCAATCAATTAAAAAATCAATTTTTCAATTTCTACTTATAAAAATTTATAAATAATAAATAAATAAATAAAAAACCTATGAATCACTCAGTTTTTATAAATTTCCGACGCCGGAAGATAAGATTCTAGTGCGTCACGCTGTGCGATATGTTTAAACATTGTCACAAATTTTTTCTTATCTTTTTTCTCTGTTCAAAAGGGACAATAAGACCCAAAGAAAACATCAATTCCATGACTCACTCAGTTTTTATAAATTTCCGACGCCGGAAGATAAGATTCTAGTGCGTCACGCTGTGCGATATGTTTAAACATTGTCACAAATTTTTTCTTATCTTTTTTCTCTGTTCAAAAGGGACAATAAGACCCAAAGAAACATAAATTCCGATTTCCATGACTCACTCAGTTTTTATCCGGCGCCGGAAGATTAGATATTCTAGTGCGTCACCGGGTTACATGCAAACCTTTCCGTTTTTTTCCCCCAAAAACATTAACGCGTTATTGGGTAGTTTTGAAAATTCCATCTATTTAAGATCTTTCTTGAGCAATAAGGTAAGATCAGTTCTCAATCGCCCATGAAAGAGAATATACCTTGCTCTGTGCGTCTAATAAAGTTTCAATCTTTAACGTTAAGTCGTGTTCGAGCGCCAAACGTTTGGCTGCTGCCATTAAAGTCGGTGACTACAGTAAAAAAGTGGAAGTGAATTAATTCGAATAAAGCAGTGTGACATAAAACATGGAGCATCTCGAGGAATCTGAACGCGATCTGTTGGAGCAAGCCGACAGAATCATTACCGCGGAAGAATGTTTAGCGTGGATGCAACGATGCGACGAGTTTATGGAAGAGCTCGAAGAACGCAGTCGTGCTAAGCGTCCAAGGCTCACGATTGGAAATAAGCAATCTTTGGTGGCTCAAATCGCGCGAATTGAGGGATTGAAGAAACAACTAGAAAGACGTTTTGTACACGTCGGTGGCGATTACACGAGCACAAGTGGCGATAACGCGGAGAGACTCGTTTGGCGAGAGATTGAGACCGCATTTGAAAATCGTGTACTAACAGGCGCGGTGATTAACACAAATCACATCGAACCGCGAACATTTTTGAAAGACGCCGGTGGTGTAGTGCTCGAGCAAGTGCAAGACGCCATTGAAAAATACAATAGCGTAAAAGTGAACACCATATTCAATGGGGAGTTTGTGACCGGCGATAAACGTGCCAATAAAAGTATTAACACACGAAATTGTGAACTCTATCGAACAACGGATCTGCAAGATTGGTACGAGCGACGCATCATCGAACCCACCCTGGCATCCCTCGAAGAATTCCAGGAGCGGGATAGCGGATGGGCGTTGTCGCGGATACTTAATTTGCTTATTAATATAAACAAGCATAACCCATTGCACGCGGGATGTATGGTGAAAATGCCGCGAGTAATACAACTAAAAAGAGCGGTAATCAACGTGCAATCGAAGGATGATGCATGCTTTGCATGGTCGATAGTCGCCGCTCTGTATCCCATTGAGAAACATGCCGATAGATGCTCCTCTTATCCACACTATGCAACAGTGCTGAATCTCCAAGATATAGAGTTTCCAATGACTCTTAAAAATATCAGTAAATTTGAACGGTTAAATGATATATCAATAAACGTATATGGCATCGGGGAGCAGAATAAGAAGAATATGCTAAACATTCTCCCGCTACGACTTACCGGTGATAAAAAGGAGAAGCATGTCAATTTGTTGTATGTGGAGGATCCGCAGGACAACGTGGGACATTTTGCGTGGATCAAAAATTTATCCCGCCTTGTGAGCTCACAACTCAACGGAAACGATCATAAGAAATATTTTTGCGATCGGTAAGTGTACATCTTAATAAAATTTATTAAAATAATTGTTACTACTTGAAAGATATATAAAAAATATATATTATTTTTTTTTTCAGATGTCTCCACTATTTTCATTCAAATTATAAATTGGAAGCCCACACCATTGATTGTGGAAAGATGAACGACTGCGCTATCCGATTACCAAGCGAAGACGACAAGTGGCTCAGCTTTGGCAATTGGAGCAACAAGGAGCGAGTTCCGTTCATCGTGTACGCCGACCTTGAATGTGTCCTGCAGAAGACGGACAAAAATTCAACCACAATTACGTACCAGCACCACCATCAGGTATTCAGCGTTGCATATTACGTGCGGTGTTCGTACGACGACTCGTTATCGTCGTATCGGTTTCGCCGCGATAAAGATTGCGTCGCGTGGTTCGTCAGCGAACTTAAAAATCTTGCGCACCGGGTAAAACAAATTTTATCGACAAATGTCCCCATGGAAACTCTTTCTAATGAGCAGCGGGAGGCATACCGTAGCGCGACACATTGCCACATTTGCGAGAAACCGTTCACGCAAAACGACGACCGAGTACGCGATCATTGTCACTTAACCGGGCGTTACAGAGGTCCCGCGCATTCAAACTGCAATTTGAATTATAAAAATTCACATACAATTCCCATAGTTTTCCATAATTTATCCGGTTATGATTCTCACTTTGTTATTAAAGAAATAGCTACCGCGTTCGAAGGCTCAGTTGATCTTTTACCAATAACAAAAGAAAAATATATTTCGTTTACAAAAAATGTAGATACCGTCGAAAGATCAAAATCCTCAAACGATAATTGCATAAAATTACGGTTTATTGATTCATATAAATTTCTAAATAGTAGCCTCGATAAACTGGCATCATTTCTTAATAAAGACAAGTTGAAAATTTTACGCTTCGAATTTTCTCAATTCTCGATTGAAGATTTTGATCTTTTGACGAGAAAAGGTGTGTTTCCATATGAATATATTGATTGCGTTGATAAATTGGAGGACCTCTGTTTACCGCCACGTGAATCATTTTATAGCTCATTAACCGGTGAGACCGTATCCGAGAGCGATTACGCGCACGCCGCGAACGTATGGAAACAATTCTCGATTCGAACCTTGGGCGAATACAGCGATTTATATTTAAAAACGGATGTCTTGTTATTGGCTGACATTTTTGAAAATTTCCGCGATAGTAGTATGGCGAGTTATGGTTTGGATCCCGCATATTATTATACTTTGCCCGGTTTTACATGGGACGCTATGTTAAAACATACGCGTATAAATTTCGAATTGCTCACGGACATTGACATGGTCATGTTTATCGAACGCGGAATACGTGGCGGCCTTAGTCAATGTTCCGGTAGATACGCGCGAGCCAATAACAAGTACATGCAGTCGTACGACCCATCGAAACCTTCCACATATTTAATGTACTTTGACGTCAACAATCTGTACGGGTGGGCGATGTGTCAACCGCTACCTTACGCGAATTTTCGATGGGTCGAAGACGTCTCTAACTTTGACGTGAGCGCGATCGCTTCGGATTCGCCCACAGGTTACGTTCTCGAAGTCGATCTCGAGTATCCGCAAACTATACACGATGCGCACGCCGACTTACCGTTTTGTCCGACGCGCGATAAACCTCCCGGTAAAGGACAGGAAAAACTTCTCGCCACAGTCAATGATAAGAAGCGTTACATCACTCATTACCGTAACCTGCAGCAGTGTACGCGTCATGGCCTTCGCGTCACAAAGATACACCGCGTATTAGAGTTTTCACAATCTCCATGGCTTCGCGATTACATCGAATTGAATACGAAATTTAGAACTCTCGCGACAAACGATTTTGAAAAAAATTTATATAAACTAATGAACAACGCGGTATTTGGTAAAACCATGGAGAATGTTCGAAATCATGTCGACGTTAAACTCATAACACAATGGAACGGACGGTATGGCGCGGAGGCGATGATCGCAAAACCGAATTTTCACAGCAGAAGCGTCTTCTCCGAGAATTTAATCGCGGTCGAAATGCGAAAACTCGAGGTGAAATTTAACAAACCGATATACGTAGGTATGTGCATTCTCGACATATCGAAAGTCTGTTTGTATGAATTTCATCACGAGTACATGGCACCGCTGTATCGCGATAATTGTAAAATAATGTATACAGATACCGATAGTCTCATATACCACATCGAGTGCCACGATGTTTACGAGATGATGAAGCGCGATATTACGAGATTCGACACTAGCGATTATCCGATTGACAACGCGTACGGTATACCGCTCGCGAATAAAAAGATGCCCGGTCTAATGAAAGATGAGAATAACGGGGTGATCATGACGGAATTCGTTGGGCTCAGGGCAAAGATGTATGCTTTGAGGGTGGACGGTAAAAAAGACACGAAAAAAGCGAAAGGTGTCAAAAGTAACGTCGTAGCGCGGGCTATAACGTTCGATGATTACACGCGGTGTCTGAACGACGAAATCGAAATAACACGTCGCCAGTTTTGTATAAGATCAAAATTGCACAAAGTGTATACTATATCTGAAATGAAAATCGCCCTGAGTCCGTACGATGACAAGCGGTATATCGTACCAGATTCGTATAATACTTTGCCATGGGGACATTACCGTATACCATTGTAATATATATTTGAAAATGTATTATTTTGTGTGAAGGAGATTAATAAAGGTTTTTGTACACACGTATTTTTATATATTGTATTGCATGTATTTTTTATATATTGTATACACTTTTCATATAATATGTTTGAAATAAAAAAGTTTATATTAAATCACATTGTCCTTGTGTATCCATGAATTGTGCGATCCATCGAATCCCAACCACTTTACGTAAACTTTGTCACCCTTTCTACGCAGTACTTTCTCCACGAGATACACGTCTGGGTGAGTCGCGCGGTGCAACTCGTATTCATAGAACGCTCCAGCGACGGATTTTCCACGATAATCTTCCAGTAGATACGTTACGGGATTAGTACGTTGTACTTTAACAATTTTAAACACCTCGGTGGTCCAATTTGGTGTGTAACCTTTCTCGAAGATGGTCTTGTACTTGCTAACGCGTACCGGGTCGCCCACTTTGAACTTTGCTGGACCCGCGATCTTTATGGTGCTGTACACCGTAGTCAAGAGTCTTTCGGCGATCGCGGGGGTAACGTCGACAGGTCGCATGCCGATCGTTCGATGCACACGCGCGTTATAATTTGCGATGAGTCGCGGCAACATATCGATCCATTTGTAATTCCCATTTAGCGTAAACATCTTCCACATGTCATTCTTCAACGTGCGATTGAATCGCTCAACGACCGAAGCCTTCAACACCGAATACGTGGAGTAGTGATTGATGTCGTGTTTCCTCAAAAGACGTTGCACATCGGTGTTGTAAAATTCCTTTCCCATATCGGTTTGCAAGTTTTTTGGACATCTCTTGCTCTCTCGAATTATCTTAGCGATAGCTTCAGCCGTCTCGCTTCCACCTTTACTCTTGAGCGGTACAGCCCACGCGTACTTGCTCAATACATCTATGACGGTGAGTATGTAGTGGTAGCCTCCGTTGAAACGTGAGTATGGACGCATCTCGACAATGTCTGCCTGCCACAGGTCATCGTATCCCCGAACTATAACGCGTCTTCGTGGAAAATTTCTTCTTGCCGGAGCATGTAGTTCTTCAACGAGTTGTCGTTTTTCGGAACTGGCGACCTTGGATTTCGATGAGTTCATGTTTCGACGGTGCGATTGCTAACTGATTGACATCAACTGATTGACGCGTAATACATGCGAAGAAATTACGATTTCTGTTTTTAACCGTTTATTTCCGTTTGTTATCTTTTAATAGCGGTTCTTTGTCGTCCGTTGGCGTTCGACAACTATCGAGGGGCTGTTGAACAGGCCAGGAACAGCTATGAACGGGTCAAAAACGGCTATGAACGGGTCATGGATCGTTATCGAACGCCAACGGACGACAAAGAACCGCTATTAAAAGATAACAAACGGAAATAAACGGTTAAAAACAGAAATCGTAATTTCTTCGCATGTATTACGCGTCAATCAGTTGATGTCAATCAGTTAGCAATCGCACCGTCGAAACATGAACTCATCGAAATCCAAGGTCGCCAGTTCCGAAAAACGACAACTCGTTGAAGAACTACATGCTCCGGCAAGAAGAAATTTTCCACGAAGACGCGTTATAGTTCGGGGATACGATGACCTGTGGCAGGCAGACATTGTCGAGATGCGTCCATACTCACGTTTCAACGGAGGCTACCACTACATACTCACCGTCATAGATGTATTGAGCAAGTACGCGTGGGCTGTACCGCTCAAGAGTAAAGGTGGAAGCGAGACGGCTGAAGCTATCGCTAAGATAATTCGAGAGAGCAAGAGATGTCCAAAAAACTTGCAAACCGATATGGGAAAGGAATTTTACAACACCGATGTGCAACGTCTTTTGAGGAAACACGACATCAATCACTACTCCACGTATTCGGTGTTGAAGGCTTCGGTCGTTGAGCGATTCAATCGCACGTTGAAGAATGACATGTGGAAGATGTTTACGCTAAATGGGAATTACAAATGGATCGATATGTTGCCGCGACTCATCGCAAATTATAACGCGCGTGTGCATCGAACGATCGGCATGCGACCTGTCGACGTTACCCCCGCGATCGCCGAAAGACTCTTGACTACGGTGTACAGCACCATAAAGATCGCGGGTCCAGCAAAGTTCAAAGTGGGCGACCCGGTACGCGTTAGCAAGTACAAGACCATCTTCGAGAAAGGTTACACACCAAATTGGACCACCGAGGTGTTTAAAATTGTTAAAGTACAACGTACTAATCCCGTAACGTATCTACTGGAAGATTATCGTGGAAAATCCGTCGCTGGAGCGTTCTATGAATACGAGTTGCACCGCGCGACTCACCCAGACGTGTATCTCGTGGAGAAAGTACTGCGTAGAAAGGGTGACAAAGTTTACGTAAAGTGGTTGGGATTCGATGGATCGCACAATTCATGGATACACAAGGACAATGTGATTTAATATAAACTTTTTTATTTCAAACATATTATATGAAAAGTGTATACAATATATAAAAAATACATGCAATACAATATATAAAAATACGTGTGTACAAAAACCTTTATTAATCTCCTTCACACAAAATAATACATTTTCAAATATATTGTTACGTCCGCGCTCGCCACCCGATGCGTTTAGAAGCGCGAGCGTTCCCTGGCAACGGGCCGTCGTTGTCTAACAACGATCGGCGTTTTTGTGCCGAATCTTTAGAAGCGTTCTGACGTGTAATTTATATTACGTTCTCGTTTATAATAAAGAGTTCTTTTACAAATAACGAGAGTTTATTCCGCTTGGCGGAGAGTGCCGCGAGTGCCGGAGTGAGAGAGTGACAGTGCTGGAGCGAACGGCGCGGAGGCGCAACATTTTGGGGGCTCGTCCGAGTCTTGGACGGACGACAAACGTTTTCTCGCCTTTGGTGTGAGATGGCGACCACACACACGCCGGCGAAGACTCGCTCGCAGGCCGCGGTGGCGGCGGCTACAGAATCCAGCGGCCTGGAGGCCGTCCTTCTTGAGCTTCGGCAGCTGCGCGAGGAGCGACGGCAGGAGCGAACGAGCGTCGAGGCTCGTCTGAGCGAACAAGAAGCGGCCTTGATGCGCTTCGAGGAGCGTCTCCAGATACAGCTAAGTCACTCCTATAATATCTCTCCGACGGAAAATCGCGGCGACGCGTCGCGTTTGGTCGGCGCGGGCGAGGGCGTGAGTGCGGGGCACGCAGCGCGAAATTTGAAATTGAAGCCCGATATTTTCGATGGAACGGCGCCTCTCCGCGAGTTTCTCTCGCAATTTGCATTGATCGCGCGCGCGAATTCGTGGTCCGATACTGAGAAAGCGGTCGTGCTCGCGTCCTGTTTGCGGGGAAAAGCGCGCTCGCTCCTCGATTCCTGTGCCGACGAGGCTGTTTCGTTGTCCTTCGCGGAGTTGAAGGCGAAGCTTGAGCTGCGTTTCGGGGAGGTGCAGTCCCTCCAAAGTTACTATTCGCAGTTCACCAATAGGAGGCAGCGTTTGGGGGAAAGTTTTGCTGCCCTCGGAGCAGACTTGGAAAGACTCTCGCGGTTAGCGTATCCCGAGTGCCAACATTCCGTTCGCGATAAAATCGCGTGTGCACAATTTATTTCATCTCTCTCTGAAGTGAGTATTAAGAGGACTCTTCAACTGGAGGGGGTCGTTTCTTTAAATGTCGCTATCGAAAGGGCGAAAGCCGTAAAGTCCATTCAGGAAAGTTGTTCCGAGCAAAGGAAAGGGGAAAATTTTTATCCTTCTAAGGGAAGGGAGGGAAATTCTTATAATAAAGGTGGAGAAAGAGGAACTAGGGAGGATGTTACGGAAAATGCGAAGAGAAAAGACGGGAATTATAAGGGGGGAAATAAGTTTGTCAGAGGGAACAAATTTCGCGGGAGTGATAATATGGAATGTTGGCAATGCGGAAAAAAAGGTCACTTCCGCCATGAGTGCCCGACCGGTACGGGAAACAAAGTTTAGTCGAGCTTGTCGGGGCGGGTTCGGCTAAACGGTTGAAAGCCCCTGTTGTTAAGAATTTTTGTAAATTTTCTAGAATTAAGCAAAGTTTCGATATTTTCTGTTATCAAGGTGAAGTAAACGGGAGAAATTGTGTTTTCAAAATAGATACGGGCTCTGACGTAACGATCTTGAATCCGAATTTTGTGGAAAAAGCGGATCTCGAGGTTGAACATTGTTTACTGAAATATCCGACGGGGGAGAGAATTCCCATAAAACGGAGGGCAGTCGTTGAGGCTCGGATCGGGAAAAATTGTGTGAAATTTCCCATGCTCGTCGCGGAGATTTCCGACGATTGCATTTTGGGAGCAGATTTTCTGAGACAGATGAAATTAGAGAACATTTTCGATTTCGCTTTCAAGGGAGGAAGTGAAAGCAGATGTGGTCGGGTTATAGACTCCGGAGTTCCTTCGAGTTTGGAGGGGCTCCTTGAAAAGAATTCTCGTGAACTAGATGTGAAACAGAAGGAAATTTTTCGGGAATTTTTGTGCGAATTTCGGGATTTATTTTCGGAAGTTATAACCGCCGGGAATTGCAAAGTAGGGGAACATGTCATTAATGTGAAAGATTCTTCCCCCATTAAGCAGGTTCCCCGGAGAATTCCCATTGAGATGAGGTCCGAGGTGGACAAAATTATTAAGGAAATGAAGGAAAATCAAATAATTGAGGAATCTTCCAGTCCTTGGGTATCTCCAGCTGTTCTTGTAAGGAAAAAAGATGGAACTATAAGATTCTGCGTGGATTATCGCAAATTAAATTCCGTGACGGTAAAAGATTCCTATCCTCTTCCCAGAATAGATGATATTCTGGACCAGCTTTCAGGTAACACTTGGTTTACTACTTTAGACTTAAAGAGCGGTTATTGGCAGATAAAGATTCGCCCCGAAGACAGGGAGAAAACTGCCTTTTCGATTGGAAGGGGATTATGGCAATTTACTGTGATGCCCTTCGGACTTTGTAACGCTCCTGCTACCTTCGAGCGGATCATGGAGCGAGTTTTACATAAGTTCATTTCAAAGAAATGCCTGGTTTATTTAGATGATGTTATCATTTTTGGTAAAGATTTTGAGGAGATGGTTAGTAACTTAAAAGAAATTTTTCTTTGTTTAAGAGAGGTGAATTTAAAGGTCAATCCCAATAAATGTGTCTTTTTCGGAAAAGAGGTGAAATATTTGGGACATATTGTTTCCCGGAATGGCATTGCTACTGATCCCGAGAAGGTGGCAGCGGTTAGAGAATGGCCGGTTCCCCTAAATAAGAAGCAATTGCGGAGCTTTTTGGGCTTTTGCTCCTATTACCGCAAATTCGTTAAAGGGTTTTCTTCGTTGGCTAGGCCGCTTTATGCGCTTACCGAAAACCAAGTTAAATTTATTTGGAGCGAACAATGTCGTGATTCCTTTGAGAAGCTTAAAGTGGCTTTGACGAGTTCGCCAGTTCTTTCTTTTCCTCGAAGGGAGGGGGAATTTCTTTTGGATACCGACGCGTCTAATGTTGGTATTGGAGGTGTCCTTTCACAAAAACAGGATGGCGTTTTTAAAGTAATCGCCTATTTCAGCCGGGTATTGAATAAAGCTGAGAGAAATTATTGTGTTACTCGACGGGAATTATTAGCCATTGTCGAGTCGGTTCGGTCTTTTCATCACTATTTATGCGGACGGAAATTTTTGGTCCGCACGGATCACGTTTCTCTTAGGTGGTTGCTGTCTTTCAAGAATCTTGAGGGGCAATTAGCCCGGTGGATGGAAAGACTGCAGCTATATGACTTTGAAGTCATGCACCGGAAAGGAGCCTCTCATAGGAATGCGGATGGGCTTTCTAGGCGTCCTTGTGCCAAGGTAGGTTGTCGCTATTGCGAAAGAGTTGAAGTTACGGAGGGTCTCAAGGAAGAAAAGGATATTGGAAGAATTACTCTTTTCGAAGAGAGATCCGTAGATTGGCGTGAGGAGCAATTACGGGACCCTGATATTTCTATTTTTCTTTTAGGAAAGGAAACAGGGCAACGCCCTTTGAGACAGGAAATTTCCGCGGGAAGCCCAGCTGCCAAAGTTTATTGGTCCTATTGGGACTCTCTCGTGGTGGAGAATGGCGTTCTTTTTAAGAAGTGGGTGGCCCCGAATTTGAAGAGGGACGTTCTCCAACTTATCGTCCCCAAGGCCAGAACCAGTCGTGTGTTGGAGGAAGCCCACGATTCTTCTACTGGAGGCCATTTTGGGATCAACAAAACCCTCGAGAAGATTCGCAGGCGGTTTTACTGGGCTTCCTGCAAGCAGGATGTGGAAAATTGGTGTAGAACCTGTGTGGTCTGTGTAGCTAAGAGGGGCCCTGCCGGGAAGGGGAAATCCCCGCTACAGATTTACAATGTTGGAGCACCTTTCGATCGGGTGCAGATGGACATTCTCGGTCCTTTTCCGAGGACTCCTGCGGGAAACAGGTATCTCCTCGTGATGATTGACTGCTTCACGAGATGGGTGGAAGTTAGCCCTCTCAAGAGTATCAGGACGAAGTCCATCGTGGAAAGTCTTCTGAGAGAGGTTATCTCCAGGCACGGAGTTCCTCTGGAGATTCACACGGATCAGGGGAGGAGTTTCGAGTCGCGGATATTCCGCGAATTGTCAAATGTGCTGGGGATAAAGAAAACTCGGACAACGCCTTTGCATCCTCAGTCCGATGGTTTGGTCGAACGTCATCATCAGACAATCCTGAATTACTTGGCGAAATTTGTTTCTGGAAATCAGAAAGATTGGGATCGCTGGATCCCATTATATTTGTTGGCTTACAGATCTTCGAAGCACGAGACGACCGGAGTGACTCCTGCCGAGCTCTATCTCGCTCGTGACTTGAGGCTGCCGTTGGATCTTCTTCGGGGTAGACCTCCTGACTCAGTGGAGTCGGAGACTAGTTATTTACAGAGGATTAGGAGGAAGATGGACGAGATCCACGCGAGTGTCAGGAGTCGAGTTAGTGTGAAATCTTCTCAGATGAAGAGCTGGTACGACTTGAAGGCCAGGCAAATCTCCTTTAGTGAAGGTCAGAGGGTGTGGTTGTACAATCCTCGAAGAGTAAGAGGTAAAGCTCCCAAATTACAGAGAAATTGGGAGGGCCCTTTTCTTATTGTTCGAAAATTAAGTGACGTGGTGTTTTGCATTCGCGGGCTGCGTGGAGGAAGGAACAGAGTGGTTCACGCGGACAGGCTCGCGCCGTACCTCGAGAGACGCGTGGGGCCGGATTAGACGCCGTGGTCGGAGCCCGGAGTAATTTTAGTAGAGGTAAGCTAAAAGAATAGTTACTGCCATCAGTTTCTTTGTTTAGCAGGTAGAAGCGTGCGGCGCTCGTCGTAAAGGGGACGTTCGCCAGGAAGGAGTTCGCTTGAACGACTGTGGGGGCTCTTCAACTTTCGAAGACTGCCTCTCTCACGGTTTTCGACCGTGGTTTTCCGTGAGACAAGGGCGAATGCCGAGGCAGGGACAGGGGCGTCTTAAGGGACGAAAGGGTCCACGGGAAGTCACCCCCCCCTTGTCTGAAGATCGGAAGAGGATCCGAAGAGATCGAAGAGAAGACGCGGAAGAGGAGACGCGGGGGAGGAAAAGAAGGATGGTGCCCGGTAACCCGTTGCAGCAGCTCGGGGTAGGGCAGGGAGCCGTCCAGCAAGACGCGGGTCTAGGGACGAGAGGTCCCGGGAAGACCGCAACCCCTCCGCGTGGACTGGAGACGAGAGGTCCCTCGAGCACTGCCCTGCCTGAATGTCGGGACGACATTCAAGAAGAAGGGGGGCAGTGTTACGTCCGCGCTCGCCACCCGATGCGTTTAGAAGCGCGAGCGTTCCCTGGCAACGGGCCGTCGTTGTCTAACAACGATCGGCGTATTTGTGCCGAATCTTTAGAAGCGTTCTGACGTGTAATTTATATTACGTTCTCGTTTATAATAAAGAGTTCTTTCACAAATAACGAGAGTTTATTCCGCTTGGCGGAGAGTGCCGCGAGTGCCGGAGTGAGAGAGTGAAAGTGCTGGAGCGAACGGCGCGGAGGCGCAACATTTAGGAGCGAACGGCGCGGAGGTGCAACAATATATTACAATGGTATACGGTAATGTCCCCATGGCAAAGTATTATACGAATCTGGTACGATATACCGCTTGTCATCGTACGGACTCAGGGCGATTTTCATTTCAGATATAGTATACACTTTGTGCAATTTTGATCTTATACAAAACTGGCGACGTGTTATTTCGATTTCGTCGTTCAGACACCGCGTGTAATCATCGAACGTTATAGCCCGCGCTACGACGTTACTTTTGACACCTTTCGCTTTTTTCGTGTCTTTTTTACCGTCCACCCTCAAAGCATACATCTTTGCCCTGAGCCCAACGAATTCCGTCATGATCACCCCGTTATTCTCATCTTTCATTAGACCGGGCATCTTTTTATTCGCGAGCGGTATACCGTACGCGTTGTCAATCGGATAATCGCTAGTGTCGAATCTCGTAATATCGCGCTTCATCATCTCGTAAACATCGTGGCACTCGATGTGGTATATGAGACTATCGGTATCTGTATACATTATTTTACAATTATCGCGATACAGCGGTGCCATGTACTCGTGATGAAATTCATACAAACAGACTTTCGATATGTCGAGAATGCACATACCTACGTATATCGGTTTGTTAAATTTCACCTCGAGTTTTCGCATTTCGACCGCGATTAAATTCTCGGAGAAGACGCTTCTGCTGTGAAAATTCGGTTTTGCGATCATCGCCTCCGCGCCATACCGTCCGTTCCATTGTGTTATGAGTTTAACGTCGACATGATTTCGAACATTCTCCATGGTTTTACCAAATACCGCGTTGTTCATTAGTTTATATAAATTTTTTTCAAAATCGTTTGTCGCGAGAGTTCTAAATTTCGTATTCAATTCGATGTAATCGCGAAGCCATGGAGATTGTGAAAACTCTAATACGCGGTGTATCTTTGTGACGCGAAGGCCATGACGCGTACACTGCTGCAGGTTACGGTAATGAGTGATGTAACGCTTCTTATCATTGACTGTGGCGAGAAGTTTTTCCTGTCCTTTACCGGGAGGTTTATCGCGCGTCGGACAAAACGGTAAGTCGGCGTGCGCATCGTGTATAGTTTGCGGATACTCGAGATCGACTTCGAGAACGTAACCTGTGGGCGAATCCGAAGCGATCGCGCTCACGTCAAAGTTAGAGACGTCTTCGACCCATCGAAAATTCGCGTAAGGTAGCGGTTGACACATCGCCCACCCGTACAGATTGTTGACGTCAAAGTACATTAAATATGTGGAAGGTTTCGATGGGTCGTACGACTGCATGTACTTGTTATTGGCTCGCGCGTATCTACCGGAACATTGACTAAGGCCGCCACGTATTCCGCGTTCGATAAACATGACCATGTCAATGTCCGTGAGCAATTCGAAATTTATACGCGTATGTTTTAACATAGCGTCCCATGTAAAACCGGGCAAAGTATAATAATATGCGGGATCCAAACCATAACTCGCCATACTACTATCGCGGAAATTTTCAAAAATGTCAGCCAATAACAAGACATCCGTTTTTAAATATAAATCGCTGTATTCGCCCAAGGTTCGAATCGAGAATTGTTTCCATACGTTCGCGGCGTGCGCGTAATCGCTCTCGGATACGGTCTCACCGGTTAATGAGCTATAAAATGATTCACGTGGCGGTAAACAGAGGTCCTCCAATTTATCAACGCAATCAATATATTCATATGGAAACACACCTTTTCTCGTCAAAAGATCAAAATCTTCAATCGAGAATTGAGAAAATTCGAAGCGTAAAATTTTCAACTTGTCTTTATTAAGAAATGATGCCAGTTTATCGAGGCTACTATTTAGAAATTTATATGAATCAATAAACCGTAATTTTATGCAATTATCGTTTGAGGATTTTGATCTTTCGACGGTATCTACATTTTTTGTAAACGAAATATATTTTTCTTTTGTTATTGGTAAAAGATCAACTGAGCCTTCGAACGCGGTAGCTATTTCTTTAATAACAAAGTGAGAATCATAACCGGATAAATTATGGAAAACTATGGGAATTGTATGTGAATTTTTATAATTCAAATTGCAGTTTGAATGCGCGGGACCTCTGTAACGCCCGGTTAAGTGACAATGATCGCGTACTCGGTCGTCGTTTTGCGTGAACGGTTTCTCGCAAATGTGGCAATGTGTCGCGCTACGGTATGCCTCCCGCTGCTCATTAGAAAGAGTTTCCATGGGGACATTTGTCGATAAAATTTGTTTTACCCGGTGCGCAAGATTTTTAAGTTCGCTGACGAACCACGCGACGCAATCTTTATCGCGGCGAAACCGATACGACGATAACGAGTCGTCGTACGAACACCGCACGTAATATGCAACGCTGAATACCTGATGGTGGTGCTGGTACGTAATTGTGGTTGAATTTTTGTCCGTCTTCTGCAGGACACATTCAAGGTCGGCGTACACGATGAACGGAACTCGCTCCTTGTTGCTCCAATTGCCAAAGCTGAGCCACTTGTCGTCTTCGCTTGGTAATCGGATAGCGCAGTCGTTCATCTTTCCACAATCAATGGTGTGGGCTTCCAATTTATAATTTGAATGAAAATAGTGGAGACATCTGAAAAAAAAAATAATATATATTTTTTATATATCTTTCAAGTAGTAACAATTATTTTAATAAATTTTATTAAGATGTACACTTACCGATCGCAAAAATATTTCTTATGATCGTTTCCGTTGAGTTGTGAGCTCACAAGGCGGGATAAATTTTTGATCCACGCAAAATGTCCCACGTTGTCCTGCGGATCCTCCACATACAACAAATTGACATGCTTCTCCTTTTTATCACCGGTAAGTCGTAGCGGGAGAATGTTTAGCATATTCTTCTTATTCTGCTCCCCGATGCCATATACGTTTATTGATATATCATTTAACCGTTCAAATTTACTGATATTTTTAAGAGTCATTGGAAACTCTATATCTTGGAGATTCAGCACTGTTGCATAGTGTGGATAAGAGGAGCATCTATCGACATGTTTCTCAATGGGATACAGAGCGGCGACTATCGACCATGCAAAGCATGCATCATCCTTCGATTGCACGTTGATTACCGCTCTTTTTAGTTGTATTACTCGCGGCATTTTCACCATACATCCCGCGTGCAATGGGTTATGCTTGTTTATATTAATAAGCAAATTAAGTATCCGCGACAACGCCCATCCGCTATCCCGCTCCTGGAATTCTTCGAGGGATGCCAGGGTCGGTTCGATGATGCGTCGCTCGTACCAATCTTGCAGATCCGTTGTTCGATAGAGTTCACAATTTCGTGTGTTAATACTTTTATTGGCACGTTTATCGCCGGTCACAAACTCCCCATTGAATATGGTGTTCACTTTTACGCTATTGTATTTTTCAATGGCGTCTTGCACTTGCTCGAGCACTACACCACCGGCGTCTTTCAAAAATGTTCGCGGTTCGATGTGATTTGTGTTAATCACCGCGCCTGTTAGTACACGATTTTCAAATGCGGTCTCAATCTCTCGCCAAACGAGTCTCTCCGCGTTATCGCCACTTGTGCTCGTGTAATCGCCACCGACGTGTACAAAACGTCTTTCTAGTTGTTTCTTCAATCCCTCAATTCGCGCGATTTGAGCCACCAAAGATTGCTTATTTCCAATCGTGAGCCTTGGACGCTTAGCACGACTGCGTTCTTCGAGCTCTTCCATAAACTCGTCGCATCGTTGCATCCACGCTAAACATTCTTCCGCGGTAATGATTCTGTCGGCTTGCTCCAACAGATCGCGTTCAGATTCCTCGAGATGCTCCATGTTTTATGTCACACTGCTTTATTCGAATTAATTCACTTCCACTTTTTTACTGTAGTCACCGACTTTAATGGCAGCAGCCAAACGTTTGGCGCTCGAACACGACTTAACGTTAAAGATTGAAACTTTATTAGACGCACAGAGCAAGGTATATTCTCTTTCATGGGCGATTGAGAACTGATCTTACCTTATTGCTCAAGAAAGATCTTAAATAGATGGAATTTTCAAAACTACCCAATAACGCGTTAATGTTTTTGGGGGAAAAAAACGGAAAGGTTTGCATGTAACCCGGTGACGCACTAGAATATCTAATCTTCCGGCGCCGGATAAAAACTGAGTGAGTCATGGAAATCGGAATTTATGTTTCTTTGGGTCTTATTGTCCCTTTTGAACAGAGAAAAAAGATAAGAAAAAATTTGTGACAATGTTTAAACATATCGCACAGCGTGACGCACTAGAATCTTATCTTCCGGCGTCGGAAATTTATAAAAACTGAGTGAGTCATGGAATTGATGTTTTCTTTGGGTCTTATTGTCCCTTTTGAACAGAGAAAAAAGATAAGAAAAAATTTGTGACAATGTTTAAACATATCGCACAGCGTGACGCACTAGAATCTTATCTTCCGGCGTCGGAAATTTATAAAAACTGAGTGATTCATAGGTTTTTTATTTATTTATTTATTATTTATAAATTTTTATAAGTAGAAATTGAAAAATTGATTTTTTAATTGATTGATCGATTAATTTAATTGATTGATTATTTATTTCTTTTATAAGCAGAAATTGAAAAATTGATTTTTTTTTAAATTGATTAATCGATTAATTTAATTGATTGATTAATTTAATTTTTGATTAATTTAATTTTTGATTAATTTAATTGATTACTTGATTTTATTGATTGATTAATTAATTGATTGTTTGATTAATTTAATTGATTGGTTGATTAATTTAATTGATTGTTTGATTAATTTAATTGATTGATTTATTAATTTAATTGATTGATTAATTGATTAATTAATTACCCCCCCGTGACGTCATACCCCCACTCCTGTGACGTCATACCCCCACTCCTGTGACGTCATACCCCCACTCCTGTGACGTCATACCCCCACTCCAATTTGGGTTAGAACCGGCATAGCTTTACTACTAAGAGCCAGTTCCTTTTTACTTTTTCACCATTTGGCATACATTTAAAAAACCATGCTGCAGAAAAATGACGCCCGTCGTTACTTGCGGATTGGGAAAAATCTGCTTCTGTATCATGAACTGGGCCATGAGCTACCAAGGCACAGATAAAATGTTCATTATAAATGTTCATTCTTTGCCAAGTAGCGGGATCACTATAATTTATGTTTTTAAATTTTTGTTCTTCCTCTGGATTATATTGTTCTTCTGTAGAAGTGCTGGCAACAATATTGGATCCTTTTTTCTTTTCAGCTTCTGATATTCTACTTGTATTTGATTCCGTTACTTTTGCAATTCGGGCTAAGCATTGCTTCCAATTTTTTGCTAATTCTTTTTTTTCTTCTTCTTTCCTCTTGCGTATCTTTCTTATCTCTGCTCCTGATTTTTTTGATCCTGACATTTTGATCGTCAGTCTGCTATAAACTAACATGAAAATTGAAGAAATATTAGATAGTCGCGGTACACATTTAGATATTTTTATAGTTATACTAAAAAGAAAAAAACATGATTTACTACTATAAAAAAGACATACCTTTTACTTTTAAAATGTTAGGTTAGGAATACTTTTATTTATTTTTTAATTAAAATAAAATCTGTAGAAAGAAAAACTTAAAAGCGAAAATTAGACGGAAAAAGATCTTTGAATGAATTAAAGGTATTAAACGGAGCGCTAAATGGCTGAACACAACTACGTTATCTCGAGTTTCGGACACGTTTGGACACATTCGGACACATTCGGACACATTTGATAGATTACGTATTATAGGGCACCGGTAGAGGCGCCGGCGCTTGACGGCGCCCCCTACAGCGTTGCGCCCGGGGCCGTCGCCCCCTTGGCCCCCCCCCCTTAGTCCGGCTCTGCATATACGTTTTCTAAACTATTGGATACGTTTAGGAAACGTACATATGAAACAAACATGTGCTACTTGGGATGCGTATATTTAGAAGCAATAAATATTATTTAGTCAATACAACTACTTTTCGCAATCATCTATATTCTATATTATTTTTGTGAAAACTATGTCAAAATTATAAAGTTAACATATGTAGTCCATTTTAAGAATATACAAATATTACAGCCAATGGATTGATATGAGGACATATATATGTTTATGTATGGACTATTACGGGGACATGGATGTATAAAATTGAAATTTTTATACATATTTTAATACATATTTAAGCCAAGCAATATCACTTTTAACTATACAATATGTATAATTGCTATAGCTGTATTCCTAATTATACTTTATTTGTAGAATATTAACTGTTTTACGTAGATGGGTATTTTGAGGACTTTTATTGTATTTGTACATACAAATAGTTAATGCTCGATCTATATAATATTTATGATTGCGATCCAGTATAAATGTTTCGAAGTGTTCTTTCTTTCTTTACTGAAGGAATGTCTCGAAGCATTTATAGCGTCAAGTGAATAACCTAGATATATTAGACACTGAATCACTTTTTAAGTATTGAAAAAATTTTTCTGATGCGATTTTTGTGATAATTTTAAAATAGTTATTTAATATTTTTTAAGTGTGTGTATAACCATACTATCTCTCTCTCTCTCTTTCTCTCTCTCTCTACCCCTTTCCCTCACCCCTCTATAAGGTGATTTAATATCTAAGATTTATTGATAAGATCGATAAGAATAAATTAGCAAAAAAGAATAATTAGAAAAATACGGTTTATTAAATTTTGAGGATGTATTAATAAATTGAAACGGAACGTATAATACGATATCTCTTCTTTTTCCTGCAATTTTCTTCCATGAATTATTTCTGTTTATTCGCTCTTTATTATCAATAATTAAATAAATATATATACTAAAATTATTTATATTTTAGGATATACTATTTGTATGTATTTGTAAATATATCATTTGACGTTATATGTATAATAATTAAAACATTTACAATAAATTTTCTTTCTGCTATCTTCCTATGTTGATTATTTCTAATAAATTTTTTAATAATTTAAAATTCATTACTTTTTTAGTAATTTTGGAACGTTTAAAATGAGTAGAAAGTCAGAAAAACACGCGATTGGGATACTTTCAGGACATATGTTAATAAATGTTATATAATACAATAATTTCTTAGTTTTCCTACGGTTTATACGGTTTTCCTACTTTTGTTAATTATTTTTAATATTTAATTCTTATTTTTGTTTTTCTTGGATTTTCTAAAGATAAATAATAAAGAAATATAAATTAGAAAAAAGCAGAAATATAGATATATTTTGAGGACATGTATTAATAAATTAATACAGAGATAGCATTATTATGTTTTAGCATTTATTTTCTTTGTTTTATTGCTTTTGAAAATGAAAAAAACAAGTACAGCTAAAAATTAAACTTTTATATGTCTTTAAAATATACAAAATTCACAATATTCACTCAAAATATACAATATTCACATACATTTGATCTTTTATGAAGACTTTTATACGACAGATTTTGTCCTTAAATATTACCAACTAAAAAAACTAATTTTAAGGACAATCCTCAAAATTAATACAGAGGTTGCATTATTATAGTGATTTAGCATTCATTTTCTTTATTTTAATACCAGTGAAAATGAAAAAAAACAAGTGTAAAGCTTAAAGACATAAGAATATTATGCTAATAAATTGAATTTTTTTATGTCCTGAAAATATACCAAATACAAAATATTCATATGTATTTGGTCTATTATGAAGACTTTTAATCGATAGATTTTATGTCCTCAAATATTACCAACCGAAAACATTGTAATTTTCAGGACAGTCTTCAAAACATACCACAGGGAAAAAAAATAATGAGGACGGTCCTCAAAAGTATAAAATGTTCTCAAAATATACCATATGTATCAAAAATGGTCCCCGAATTGTACCAAAGATATACATATATATATATATATATATATATATATATATATATATATATAATATATATATAATATATAATACAATAAAAAAAAGAAAAGATTCGTAAAATAATAAACACACTTTGTAACGAAGCGTTACTGTAGCGAGTCACCCCCGGTATAAACAATTGTTTCCGCGCCGCATCAACCCTCCTGTCACCGACCTGCGAGTATAAATAACGCCGATTTTTCGGTAGAAGACATGTTCCCTACGACCAGCGTGCTGAGCAGGTCTTTCCACCGGGACATAGTCTTCGGATCCTATCCGCCCGCGTGCTGAGCGAGCAAGTCCTCCAGGGTGCGAGTTGAGCATCTACAAGAGTTGTGCGCTGAACGACAATTGTCCGCCTGCATACCAAGCCGACTACGAGCTGAGTAGTCATTTCCGAAGACCACGTGTTGAATAGCAAATCACGAGCTGAGTGACAACCCACCTCGTGATGAGAGGTCCTCCACCTCTCCTAACATCCCTTTAATTCGCACCGCGAATTAATCCGCAACCGCACCGCCGAAGCAAGACGGAATCCGCCGATTCCGCCCGATCTCTGTAGCCAGAGCCGCGCCGCCGAAGTACCGCGAAGTCCGCCGACTCCGCCCGATCTCCGCGAGCAGAGTCGCGCCGCCGAAATACCGCGACGCCCGCCGATTCCGCCCGATCTCCGCGATCAGTGTCGCGCCGCCGAAATACCGCGAAGTCCGCCGATTCCGCCCGATCATAATCCGTGAGTTCACGCCACCGAACGACGGCGGACCGAGCCAAACGCTTCCGACGGCTGTTAAGCCGTATTCACGCGCATTAGCGCCAGCGAACGAACCATTAATCCGGCAATACCGGAACTGTAAATATTGTACATAATAATAGCTTTAGAATAAACGTAGGTTTAAGGATATACGAACGCCTCTTCACTCAGCCTTCGACCCCGCCGCCCGAACACTGGATTCCCGCGGCTATCCGCAGCACAATCGAAAATTCACTGTTACAACTTTACGTCATTATTATTATTTTTTAGCATAATAAATTGAAAGATGGCACCATCTACCGAGCGCGCAGCGGCCAAAATCGGCGCTGTAATTATGCGAGTTTGTGGAATGCGTGTCGCGGCGCTAAAGCGCCGGAAATAATAGCGATCGCGAACCTTGGAGAAGGGGTGGAGCAGGTGAGCTTCGTTACTTGCGAATTCCAAGCCGGCACTTGTCGCCGGACGGGCAAGTCAGTCAGTCGAAACCAAATCTGTCGAGTCGAGAATAACTCTGTCGTGTCGAAACCAAATCTGTCGTGTCGAGAATAAATCTGTCGTGTCGAAAGGAAGTCTGTCGTGTCGAGAACAAACCTGTCGAGTCGAGAATAAATCCGTCGTGTCGAAAGGAAGTCTGTCGTGTCGAGAACAAACTTGTCGAGTCGAGAATAAACCTGTCGTGTCGAAAAGAAGAGCGTTGTGTCGAACTTATAAATCAGTCGCGGCGTTGTCGAGAGTGTCGTGTCGAACACATAGTTGTATCGTCGGAACTCTGTATCATTTACTCTGTATATGATTTAAGTACATTATATCTATTTCTACTTTACGTGTGTGTGTGCCGTTTCTTTGCCACCCTGATCGTAAAAAGAAAACTCGGTACAAATAGTTTATAACCCAGTCCGGAGTTTTCAACATCTCGAATATACATCTCGAATATACATCTCGAATCTTTTCTGCGTTATCTCCTTTCCAGCGATTCCAAATAGTGCACAAACTAAATATAACATAAAATACTATTATAAAATACTATTAAATATTTCAAAATCAAAATAAAATGTAATGCATACAGGATGAAGGTACTGAGAGGCAAGATAGGATGCAATAAGCAATCAACATTACTTACCGCATTGTTTCTTGGTACGCAACCATTTTCATATCCTGTATATAAAAGAAAATATTAAAATAATAAACTATAAAATTGAATACTTCTTTGCTTACCTCGTTTTTTAAGTCGCTATTTTTTACTGTCGTTGCCGCTAATAACCTAACTAATTTACTGTCGTCGCCGCTAATAACCTAACTATCGTTTATCACCGTCACATACTGTCGACTGATTACCGATCACACGTTATTGTAAACGAGGATCCAATAAACGACGTCCTATAGTACATTTCTTCATCTCTAACCGTATCCCACCTTACCTACACTTTAGCACATTTCTTCGCCCCTCACCATGACCCTCCTTGCCCACATTTACGATGACTAAGAAAACAGAGTTTCTTAATCGTAAATTCGTCACATTTAGACTTTGCATTGCAATATCTCTGCTCATAGGACACATAGGAGAAAAATACTTATGCAAATCAATCCCAAGCTATCCATTAAGCCTACTTAGAAGTTGATCGGTTCAACCGTTATTGAGATCTGATAATTGAAGGGTCTCTCAAAACTTGGTCTCGCGTAAAAGAGTCTCGGTCTGTCTCGCGCTTCGTATCGCGCTGTACGCGCTGTGTATACTTGGCGCGAGACACTACCATGTCTTTTGATGTATCCTAGATTGCACCTATCACTTTGAGGAAACCATATCTATTTTTTATTAATGTCCAGTTACCTTTTACTTCTTCCAGTGATGGCCATTTTATAAATGTATGCAAATGAAAATATAAAGCGGAAACAGCTTTCCTTACGCTTCTCCAAGCTGTTGCTTTTACTACATTAACTCTATCACTAACACGTTTGTTAATAAAAAAATTTGGTCTCTAAATTTTATTTCTAAAAATAAAATAAAGATAAAGCAAAATAATACAGAATAAATAAAATAATTCACACATATATGCTTAAGAAAATCTATAAAAAATGATAGAAAATATATTTAATAACTATTTAAATAATTTTAAATTTTAAATTATGAAATATTTACCTGTATGAATCGGGTGTTGCCATTACCTTAATAGATAATAATAATTCTTTTCCAAGTAATATTGAAGAACGGCCAAATCTTTCTGAATTTTTTACAAGATGTGAAGTTAATAATTCCAACAAAAATATAAACGTTGTGAGTGTCATTCTATAAATAACAAACAATCTAATCATAAGTAAGCTAAACATCCCAATGACCGGACATCAGGAGACGCGGTAGCGTCTCCGGCCATGTTCAAAAATAGAAACTACAAGTAGACGCTACAAGTCTCTTATCCCGCACCCTTAAAGTCGACTTTTTGGGGGTGTAGAACTATTAAAATATAAAAAATTTTGAAATGCCTGTAGCATATTCCGAAAGGTGGTATCGCCACGAGTAAGTTAAGCCAAAAAAGAAAAAAATCGGTCAAGCCGTTCTGGACATATAAACGGTCAAAAAGTGATGTTTTTCACGAAAAATGAAGTAACGTCTTCTTCTCTGTCCGCAATCATATGTACTTCTCTTCTCTCTTACCTTTCACTCACACCTCCCCCAACTTCCACTCACCCACTCCCCCCTCCCCTCCCCTTTCTCACCTCCCTTCCCCTCCCCCCTCTCCCCTCCCCTTCTCAATTTTTTCGTCTTTTTCGCTCTATTTCGCACTTTTTCATCATCTTTCACCCCCTCTCACTCTCTCACACCCTTTCTGGTGTATTTACCATTTATTAAAAATTTTCAAAAACCACTCCTTAGACGTGAAATTTAATTTAATCTAGCTTGTGCTAGACGTCCAATTAGAAAAATTATTTTTTCATATGTACTTCTCTTCTCTCTTACCTTTCACTAACACCTCTCCCAACTTCCACTCACCCACTCCCCCCCCCTCCCCTTTCTCCCCTCCCTTCCCCTCCCCCCTCTCCCCTCCCCTTCTCAATTTTTTCGTCTTTTTCGCTCTATTTCGCACTTTTTCATCATCTTTCACCCCCTCTCACTCTCTCACACCCTTTCTGGTGTATTTACCATTTATTAAAAATTTTCAAAAACCACCCCTTAGACGTGAAATTTAATTTAATCTAGCTTGTGCTAGACGTCCAATTAGAAAAATTATTTTTGGATCTATTGCGTGCCCAAACAAAAATACGATAGTTGCAATAGCGCTGAAATCGGGCTTGCTTTAGGCGCCCAATTAAAGAAATTTGGAGTGCCTGCTTATAAAAGATATCCCAGAGACGATTAATTTGTGTATTAGTTATATATTTAAAAATATTTTATACCAGATGTAGTTTACACCAGACGTAATGATCGTGTTAAAATCGGAGAGACGAATAAAATATATGGTTGCGTGCTCACAAGAATAGCTGATGGAGGAGCTCATTCTTTATTTTCAATATTATTGTATTTTTGACATACAAACGGTTAAACATCTCGGAGAAATAAAGACAGTTAGCGAGTGACTGTGTCAGTGTCAAAATTAAAACGGAATAAAAATCTATTTGAAATTAGGTCATCACTTCAACGATAAAAATAATATAAGTATAAGTATATAACTACGTACAACTATATAATGTAAAAATAATTATTTGAATATATTGATGAAAGAATATTAGCATTTTAATAAATTATGTTATTTATTGAAATTTTATAACTTAATCGATATATTGTGTTACATACGTTACATGTAATTTCAGTTTTACTAATTCAAACTATTAATGATACATTAGTGGTTCTAGTAATCATTTCGTGCATCGACTTTACTAAAAATTGACTCTATTGATAAACTACGTAAATTACACGCGGAATAATAATAGGGAAATACTGTAACTAAAATACAGAAATGTAACAGAAGCGTATATAAAAAGAAGTATATGGAGATTTTCGCACAAGTGTCTTACAAGAACCCGTAAATTAACCCATAAGAAATGTTAATTAAAGAAATGTTAACGACATAGGTCCCATACTTTTGCGATGTACCGTTTTTGAGATATTGAATTTGAAAATTTTTAATAAGTGGTAAATTAACCCCATAAGAAACCGATAATTAACGACACAGATACAGATATTTAGTAACAAAAAATTTATTCTATTACTGAAATCATGTAAACGATTAATCCGCACATTGTAATTGAAACAAATGCACTTTGCAGTAAGAGCTTTATTGTGTTAGTTTTCTTCATTTAAAAAGTGCTATAATAAAATCATTTAATTATTAATGACAGTATTCTTCAAATCAAGAAAACTAATACAATTCTGCCTACAAAGTGTGTTTGTTTTAATAATAGTATGCAGATTATTTAACAGTTCAGTGATTTGTATCTTTTACATGATTTTAATATTAGATTAATATTTTTGCTTAGATATTTAATGGACGAAATTGCATATGCATTTCAAGAAACAAAATATATTACAGGGTCAAAAAATATTTCAAATATCATTTTTCAATCACATTATTCATTGCAATAACAAAATAAACTTTTGATGGGTAACGATAACTTTGATCAACAACACTTTTAATACCATTATATAGAAAGCTTAATCCAAAAACAACGTATTTTTTTAAATAACGCAATAGTATCAGAAAAATTTTTTGATCTAATGACATATTTTGTTTTCTGAAATACATATATACAATTTTGTCAATAAGGTATTGAGTACAATAACTCGAATAACAATAACAATAAAAGCAGACACATCTATATTATAATGTCATCGACACGCTTAGATACATACACAGGATGGGACAAAAGTGTGGATATACCCGAATATTTCATAAAAATTGTATTTTAGAAGAGAATGTTTCAGACGAAAGGGTTTAGAAAGGGTTTAGAAGGATTTATTCACTGTTCTCATCCGTTTAATATTGGGTGGCGTCCCTAAAGTTAGATCAAGATCACATCGATATTTTTAAATGGAACACTCTATTTTTTATTTTAGAATCTAATAGCTGGTGTTAAGAGCTTCTCAAAACACTATAATAAAGTTATTTCGTAAAATATTCAGTTTTTGGTAGATCTTATCCTAACTTTTATGCACAAAATAATAAGACAAAACTATTGGTGCAAAGAATATAGCTATTTAAAAAAAAAAATACGCAATTGCATATTGCAAATAACATAACATTTTTTAAACTTTGTGTTTTTTTTTGCACTAATTGATTCATATATCTGTACTCTAAAAAGTAGGTGATATCCTCAAAAAATCATAAATGAAAAGGTCAAGCCATGTTCAAAAATAGACCCTCAAAAATGTAAATTTTTGCAAATTTAAATGATTATCTAATAATATAACCATGAAAAGTAACTGATATATTATGCAAGGCGCCAGTTCAAAGTGAACATACATAAAGTATATATTATCTAAATTAATTAATAAAATAAATAATATAATAAATTTAATAATATATTACCACGAAAAATGACTGATATGTTATTCAAGGTGCAAATTCAAAATGAACATACATACTTAAGGTGTATATATTATAAGTAAAATTGATTAAAATTTGACTCTAAGTGAAAGTACATAAGTGATATGTTATTCTAGTGCACAAAATATAAAAGTCGTTTATTGAAGTTTGATTTGAAATTTATACAATCTTGGACAATGAAAAATAGTTGTTTTCATAATTCCAGAGTACTAATTTGTTAATGACTCGGAAAAAGAACATGGCGGCCTGCTCTCAAAAAACTTCGATGCGTTTCTCAGTATCCACTTAGGAATAATAA
Source organism: Crematogaster levior (assembly GCA_901521435.1). Taxonomy (NCBI): domain Eukaryota; kingdom Metazoa; phylum Arthropoda; class Insecta; order Hymenoptera; family Formicidae; genus Crematogaster; species Crematogaster levior. The sequence continues at coordinate 24,494 of CABEGB010001255.1, read as the reverse complement.
TACTTACATTCCGATTTATCCGACACAACTTGCCTCTAACTATTCAATAAGTTAGTAGTACTGTTAAATATCAATCACATATGTCACCCTACCCAGAGAGAGAGAGAGAGAGAGAGAGAGAGAGGGGGGGGGGGGGGCGGGAGAGAGAGAGAGGGAGAGAGAGAATGCTAATATTTAAATTAATCATTATCAAAACACTGTTATCAAAACACTGGCCGCCATGTTCTTTTTCCGAGTCATTAACAAATTAGTACTCTGGAATTATGAAAACAACTATTTTTCATTGTCCAAGATTGTATAAATTTCAAATCAAACTTCAATAAACGACTTTTATATTTTGTGCACTAGAATAACATATCACTTATGTACTTTCACTTAGAGTCAAATTTTAATCAATTTTACTTATAATATATACACCTTAAGTATGTATGTTCATTTTGAATTTGCACCTTGAATAACATATCAGTCATTTTTCGTGGTAATATATTATTAAATTTATTATATTATTTATTTTATTAATTAATTTAGATAATATATACTTTATGTATGTTCACTTTGAACTGGCGCCTTGCATAATATATCAGTTACTTTTCATGGTTATATTATTAGATAATCATTTAAATTTGTAAAAATTTACATTTTTGAGGGTCTATTTTTGAACATGGCTTGACCTTTTCATTTATGATTTTTTGAGGTATATCTATTCGGACCCAAAACTTATTACTTGATCTCAATTGTTTTTTTAATGTAATATTAAAATCTCTAAAAAATTACCTTTTTAAAAAAAGGTAAAAAAAAGGTGCTAAGTCCGCGTCAAAAAGTATCTTTGCAAAATAGTATAGTAATGTAATGCTTTATTGCCCACTTGCGGGGTACACATGCGGACCTCCGCTCCGCTTACACTATCTCACCTTAAATCTACAATCTTACAACTAAACCGCTAGAGAGAGAAAGAGACACACTCCATTCACTCCTCCACTCCTTCCTCACTCATTCATCCGGACCTCCGTTTCCGCTGCATTTCTCCTTTCAACTCATTCCATCCTCATCCACACTCTCCCTTCTTTTCTTTCCCCTTTTCTCCTTTCCTCCTGCCCCCCCTCTAGCAAAAAACCTCTCCCCCTTTTCTCCCCCCTACTTCCTCCCCTACCCTCTTCTCTTCTCCTATCTCCTGTCCTTTTCTTTCCCTTAACTTATCCTCCAATTCATCCCATACCCACATCTTCCCCTCCACCCACAATTTCATATACCCCACTCTTACTCTCTTCCCTTCCCTCCTCTTTCTCTCCGCCTCCCTCTTGATCAACCAATCCACCCTTCTCTCTCTTTCTGTTAAATCGTCCATAATCCACTCCCTCCTATCCCTTAACTTAATTTTTCCCTTCATCACTTCTACTTTCTCCTGTACAGTCGCGAACCTTACCCATACCATCTCCCCTCTCCCCTTTTCCCTTCTCGCTATCCTCCTTATCCCCTCTATTTTCACTACGGCTCCTGTTGCCTTCACTATCCCCTCCACTTCCTCTCTCAGCCCTTCCTGACCTTCCTTTTTTACCTCTAGCCCTTTTATTATTACATTCCTCTTCCTCTCCTCCCTCATTTTCTTCTCCCCCTCCAACTCCAATCTCCTCATTCTTCCCTCCAGTTCACCTATTCCTTCTCCAATTTTTCTCTCCATCTCTCCTCCCTCCTTCCCCTCCTTTCTTCTATCTTCTCCTCCCCTCCCCCTCTCTCTTTTCTCACCCTCCTCCACCCTTTTCTCCAAACTCTCTATCCTTTTCTTCAACCTTTCGTTCTCCCTCTCCCACCCCTTCCTACATTCCTCCACCCATGCCTTTATCTCCTCTCTACCCTCTCTCAATTCTCTTATCTCTCTCATTAGTTCCTTAAAACCCGCTCTCATCTCTCTTATAATATCTTCCAATCCCCCTGCCATTCCCTTCACCGGTGACCTCTCTACCTTTGAGCTTTTTCTAAAAGCTTCTACTTCCTCCACCTCCTTTTCTTCCTCCTGCCTCTCCTTTCTTTTCTCCCCCCTCTTCCACATCTCCAACAACGGCACGCTATTCGCCCTTTCCCTTACCATTCTCTCTACATTCTTCGGTCTTCCTATCTTTTTCCTATCTTCAAATTTCCCCCCATCTTCCTTTTCTTCCTCTTTTCTCTCTTTTCTATCCCTCTGCTCCCCTCTCTCTCCCTCCCTCTCCTCCATCTCTCTCTCTTTCCCTCCTAATTTTTACAGCTCACCCAACTTATCTCCACCTTCTATTCTATTCCTCCCGACTGGTGTCGCCACCTCCGCCTCTATTCTCCTATCTTCACGCGATTCGCTCTATCCTTTCCTACTCTATGGCCACTTAACCTCTTCCCACTGACAGACTCTTACCCCTCCTTCTCTCAGCTCCACTCCGCCCTGTTCCCTCTCCTTCACTTCCCTACCTCCACCTGACCCTTCTCAACCTTCTCCACCACTCCTCACTCTCCTCCACTCTTCTCACCCCTCAATCTGCTCTCTCAATATACACACTCTCCACTCACTCTACTGACACTCTCGCTACCGGAAACGGAAGTCGCAAAATAGTATAGTATATATATATTATTAACTCTAAAAAACTATTTAAAAAACCTATTTCCAAAAGAGTGTGATATTAATCTACACACATAAGTTATTTTAATCCAAACAAAATAGTTTATTTTAAACCATAAAAAAACTATAAGTTATTTAATTATACGTTCCACAAAAATAATGATATCAACAAAATTGTGCTAAGTAAAAATAAAAATTTAAAAAAATATTTTTAAAAAAGTTACAAAATAATAAAAAAATAGTTTTAATTTTTTTTAGTATATCCTACTAAAATACTGATATCGAGAAATAAAAATAAAAAAAAAAAAAAAAAAAACAAATAATGTAAAAATATAAAATTAAAAATTATTTACAAAAAAATAAAAATTAAAAATTAATGAAAAAATATAAAAATGTATATAAAAATTGAAAATTAATATAAAAATAAAAAATTTAATTAAAAGACTTAGCTCTGCTACAAAATGTTATTTTAAAAATTAGCAGCGCTAAGTCTTTTGATTAAATTTTTTATTTTTATATTAATTTTCAATTTTTATATACATTTTTATATTTTTTCATTAATTTTTAATTTTTAATTTTTTTGTAAATAATTTTTAATTTTATATTTTTACATTATTTGTTTTTGTTTTTTTTTTATTTTTATTTCTCGATATCAGTATTTTAGTAGGATATACTAAAAAAAATTAAAACTATTTTTTTATTATTTTGTAACTTTTTTAAAAATATTTTTTTAAATTTTTATTTTTACTTAGCACAATTTTGTTGATATCATTATTTTTGTGGAACGTATAATTAAATAACTTATAGTTTTTTTATGGTTTAAAATAAACTATTTTGTTTGGATTAAAATAACTTATGTGTGTAGATTAATATCACACTCTTTTGGAAATAGGTTTTTTAATAGTTTTTTAGAGTTAATAATACTATACTATTTTGCAAAGATACTTTTTGACGCGGACTTAGCACCTTTTTTTTTACCTTTTTTTAAAAAGGTTATTAATTACATATAATACTAATATAATGTAAGCCTAACTATTAAAACACATTTGTACTAATATTTTTATGATTTTATTTCTTTAAGCATGGATAGCTTGTGCTTGGAAGCAGCTGAAACGGCAGAATTGCGACAGAAAATTAAAAATTTAGAGAAACTACTGCGTGAAGTGCAGACAACACAAGCACAGATGCAGCCTCAACCGCAATTGCAGTCGCAGCCACAACCGCAGCCACAACTGCAACCGCAACCACAGCCGCAGCCGCAGCCGCAATCGCAGTCCCAGCCACAACCGCAATTGCAGTCGCAGATTGAAAATAACAAAGAAGTGACAAAACGTAAGTAAATATATTCAGACCAGTTCTAACCATTTGTATTTATTTTTTTATTTATTAATAATATTATGTATTTTTTACAGAGAAACGTTGGCAGCGTGGAGGCCGTGGCCGTAGCCATGGTCGAGGCCGAGGCCGTGGACGTGGACGTGGCCGTGGCCAGAAAAATAAAATATTAACCCAAAACATATATTTGTAAAAGTTAATAAAAAACTCCTGTAAAAAAAAGATGATATTTAAAAAATAAAAAAATAAACTATAAAATTCTTTACTTACCTCACAATATTTATTTTCCCATTTTTAATTTTTTGTAAATAATTTTAAATTTCATATTTTTACATTTTTGTTTTTTTTTTTAAATTAAACTTTCGAACTATTTTTATTTAATATAATTTTTCTTTTAATACATATATTCGAATTTTTAAAAATATATATTTTATTTCCAAAAGTTTTATTAAGTTGGAGCAACGTTGTAATACCATAATTTTTTAAAAATTAAAACAATTATGTATAATTTTTTGTAAAAATATTAAATTTTTTTTTTTTATAGCATAATTTCTCGATGTCAGTATTTTAGGCGGATATGATAAAAAAAACTATTTTTTATATTATTTTATAACATTTTTTATTAAAATATTTTTATAAATTTTTATTATTACTTAGCACAATTTGTTGATATCATTATTTTTGTAGAATGTATAATTAAATAACTTATAGTTTTTTTATAGTTAAAAAAAAACCATTTTGTTTAGATTAAAATAACTTGTAGGTTTTTTAATAGTTTTTAAAGAGATAATAATACTATACTATTTGGCAAAGATACTTTTGGACGCGGATTGAGCACCTTTTTTTTACCTTTTTTAAAAAAGATAATTTAAAAAGAAATATCATTCTTTTTTTAACACAATTTTTAAATAATAAAATATTAAGCACAATTTTGTCCAATCAACATTTGAGCGAACTTTTCCCGTTCGAAAGATGTTAAAATAATCGATCTTATTTCAAGTTAGTTGATAAGTGATCGGCAAAATAAGTGACTACTGATAACTGTTATCATGTACTAAATTAAGGGTATGTGATGACACTTTTTCTGATTACAAACAACCTGTCAAAGATATGATTGCATGAATGTGCACGAGTTGCCAAATGATGATAAGATATAAAGATTGCAAATGTAACAGCAAAAATTGTCTGGAGTTACTCATGTATAATAAATGTATACGATTGCTATGCTAACATTTGCTATCGACATTGAATTTGACGGTAATACCAGAAAAGGAACATCAACAAATTATTAACACTGAATTAAACAGATTGAGAACGCTAACTATAGTAAAGGACCACTGAACAAATAGAACACGTTCCTCTGAACAATGTAACATAGAACAATTTCTGAAACAATGTAGTAGAGAACATATATATATATTTTTTACAAAATTACATTCAGAAAAAGATGTTTTCATTCGCTAAAGTTTAAAACTCAAAATAATTAAACAGACGATTTACTGCATTATTTCTTGCTACACAACTATTTTTATATCTTGAATATAAAATAAATCATTTTTATGTCCTGTAAATAAAAGAAGATATTAAAATAATAAAATAATAAATTATAAAATTGAATACTTCTTTGCTTACCTCACAATTTTAATTATATTTTTGAATTATAAAATATTATTATTAAATATTTTAAAATGAAATGTAATGCATAAGGGATGAAGATGCTGAGAGACAAGATAGAATGCAGTAAGCAATCATCATTACTTATCGCATTGTTTCTTGCTACACAACCATTTTCATATCCTATATAGTATTTATAGGATGATACACCATCTTGAATATACATCTCAAATCTTTTCTGTATTATTTCCTTTCAGCAATTCCAAACTACAAAAAATAAAAATCATTCTTATCATATAGCACAATTTTAATAATATAAAATACTATTATTAAATATTTTAAAATCAAAATGAAATATAATGCATAAAGGGTAAAAATGCTGAGAGACAAGATAAAATGCAGTAAACAATCAACATTACTTACCGCATTGTTTCTTGTTATTATGTATATATCATATGTGGTATGTTATCAATTTTCTCTAATATATATATATATGGCAGCTTTCTCAAAGTTATCCTGATCTTTTTCAAAGATGGCCCATTACTAATGCAAGTTTGGTTATTAAGGATGATACACCATCTTGAATCTTTTCTGTTATCTTCTTTCAGCGATTTCAAACCAAAGTGCACATAATTATAATATAAAATACTATTATTAAACGAAATAAAATGTAATACATACAGGATAAAAATGCTATGAGACAAGATAGTATGCAGTAAGCAATCAACATTACTTACTGCATTATTTCTTGCCACGCAATTTTCTTGTATATAAAAGAAACCATTTTTATATCCTGTATATAAATGAAGATATTAAAATAATAATTGGCTTACCTCATTTCTTAAGTCGCTTTTTTTCACTATCGTCGCCGCTAATAACTTAACTTTCGTTTTTTTTCGTTTTACGTTTTACTATCTATTTTTCACTTTACTTTTCACTATCGTTGTCGCTAATTACCTAACTTTCATTAATCGACGTCACTTACTATATCAATCGATTATCGATAACACTATACGATCGATCACACTTCCAGAGCGTCGCTAGCGCGATCTGATGTCGAATGCCACAACAGTAAAATCTGAGCGGTCGACGACGACGAAGACGACGACGTTTCTTAAATGATATTTTTCACATTTGGACTTTGCGTCGTAATAGCTCGATTTATAGAGCATGTAACCCAAAAATAAAAACACTTTTATTATATAATTCGACCCCGCTCTATCGATTGAGACTACTTAGAAGTCGATCCGTTGAGCGGATATATGAAAACCAGAAATATTGAGTGCTCTCAACTGACCGACTCGCGTAATAAGACACGGTAGTGTCTTGTGCTTGCGCGGACTTAGCACAAGACACTACCGTGTCTCTTGATTTAATTGTAATCTTCAAATATTTAAGATTATAATTAAATTATAATATAATAAAAAAACATTTAATAGTAACAATAAGTGTTGTATAAGTTTACCTTAATAAAAAAGTAAAATTTTTTAATACTTTATTGATTGCGTAAAAATTTTTGGGTTAATTTTTCTTATCACTATTTTTCAGTTTATTTATAAAATTACACTTATATTTAACAATTTACCAAAAATGAATTTTAAACTCCATATCTGAATATGAAGATATGATATCTCCACATAATTTTTACATCGTCTTCTGGGCACACAAATTCGCTGGTTTAATTTTCTTATAATTTCCCTATCTGAATTACTTGTATTTATAACATTTACTAATAAATTTGTAGCTAATGCAAGTATGGTTTTATTTTTATCCATTATTGTGATATTTAAGTTAATTGTAATTAATTGTAAGCACAACAAATATAGATGAAAGCGTACTGTATTACGTTCCGTTTTATGATCTTGCAGTAGTCCGAAAGCCCGTGAAGTTAAAACAGAACGTTACCCACAGTACACTTGTATGACGTCAGCACTCGCAGCGAATAACGGAACGCAGCTGTGACGTCTCGACTAGTGATTTTCTCACTGGATAAGAGCAAGATTGAAGGAAGTTAATATTAGGAACTAGTGCGTCACTACAGTCGCTACTACACTAATATTTTGTAATCTCGTATTCAAACATTCTATGAACTTAGTTAATATTGGAATATTTTTGTAATAGTTATAGAATGATATTTGTAATAGCTATAGAATGATACTTATGCCATTTACACATTTTATGTCTTTATGAATTAATACTTTTGCGAAATCTATATATTATTATAAGTTTAGCAGTATAGTATTATAAGTTTATTAATAATTATGTATTATAGTATTATAAGTATTATAAGAGAGAGTTTTGTAATAGTTTAAGAACGGTTTTATATCACGTTCAGCTCAGGGTATCTAGATATAAGCTATTAAATAAGCAAGCGTTAATTATGACGCATCAAACGGGCACCGCGGAAGTAGTATCAAAATCACGCCACCGTTGTTATCTGCAAAATACCAGGAAGCCCACCGGACGCACAAAGAAGAAAGGCGGACAAAGAGGAACCACTGGAACCGTCGCAGCAGTCGCGTAGTTGATTTCGGAAGGACAACACGTCTTTAACTGCGTGTCTCATTTATACAAGACAAGAACTTTACTGCCAAATTTTGTAACTCTCTCTATTAAAAGGAAGGCATAAAATTCCATCTGATTTGACGAAAGGATCATTCACTCCCTCATCCCGTTAAACCCGGTGAAGGCAGGGTGACAAAAAAGGGAGAACGTCGTTACGTCATTAATTGTCCGATCAGACGTAACAGCAGCCTATATGTCGATAAAGTAAGGATAATCGACATATAGGCTGCGTTCCGTTATTCGCTGCGAGTGCTGACGTCATACAAGTGTACTGTGGGTAACGTTCTGTTTTAACTTCACGGGCTTTTGGACTACCATCATTAGTTTTAAATTAAACTAATGATGGAAGTATTCAAGTACAAAGAATCAATAGTATTCGGTTCTTTAAAATTCTCAATGTTCTCGAGAACAAGCTTTATATTTTTCGGTTCTCGGACTCCGTTCTTGAATGAACCAAGAGTTACAACAACTTACAACCTTATATTTTGTAGGACAGTTCTCGTTCTTGCTCTCGCGGCTCTCGCATTGATTCTAGCAAACGACACGTCTAATTCTAATTGTGTGCATGTGCTATGTAACTTTCTCCGCCTGGCAACACTAATGATATAAGCTTTACTTTTGGGAACAATAGTAACGTGAATTTTATACTTAACCGCTATAAGTCTTAATCAATATAATTACGAGTAATAAATATGAAATCAAAAGCGAAAAAATTCCGTGTGGGATTATTATATTAAAGGTAAAGATAAAAAAAATGTTATTTGTTCTATATGCAAAAAACAACTTGCATATCATGCAAACACAACAAATCTAAAAAAGCATCTTAAGCAAATTCATCTAAAACAATTTAAGAATGATCCTTCAAGACTTGAAATGTTAGTATATCCTATAAAAAAGAGTAAGTCCATAATGAAAAATACAATCTTAAAATTATTAACTAAAAGCGCCTTCAAGTCCAGTTATACTTAAAAAATGTTCAAAATGATTTAAGAAATTTAAAAATATCATATGTAAACTGATTTTAAAATTTTAGAATTCCCAAATAAAATTAGCTTAGAAGTCATCTCTCTTAAATGTTATGTTTTGCATACATTGAGTTTTTCACTTCCAGATTTTGCTATTCGAGAATTTTGCCTAATATTAATTTTTGCTATATTGAAAAAAACATGAAGTCTGACAAAATAATTTCATACGTATTCACTTATATTATCAAATAATTTTCCACACATTTAAAATAACATTTTTTAATAAAGTAAGTTTGATCGATCTATACGTATAACTATTGTATTAGACAATGGAGCAAATATTAAAAAATCAATAAGTCAACATTTGCAAAAATATCACCATCCATATGTGGCACACACTCTAAACTTAAGTGTAACTGAGGCTGTATCATCCAATTACTTCCTTACCGAAATTCTAAAGAAATGTAGAAATCTGGTTGGCCATTTCAAACAGTGTTTCTTGCCATAGAAAAATTGAAAAACATTCAACTTCAAATGGAATTTCCAATACTAAAAATTAAGCAATGTAGTTAAGAGTTACACGATGGAACTCTTCTCTTATAATAATGGAAAGGCTTCTGCAAATTAAAGATGCCCTTTCGATGGTCATAACCAATCTCCCGAAAGCTCCTAAATTTTTAAATGCTTCTTAATGTATGATTTTAAAAGATTGTGTTCCAATATTGAAACTTGTTGAAATCTTAATTACACTACGGTTCTTTCCGGCGAGAAATACCATCTCATTGATTATACCATTGATAAAAAGTTACAACACATCCTTAAAAATATACAAACTCAAACTGATTGTGGTGAGATGTTGAAAACGAGTTTATCGAAAGTTAATCGCCGGCTTAGATGTTTAGAACAAATTAAAATAGTTTCCAAAGCAACTTTTTTAGATCCAAGATTTAAAAAAGTAGCATTTGGATTAGAAGAAAATGCCAATAACACCTAAAAATGGATTTCGGATAAACTTACCTATTTGATACATAAAAAATATAATTCGTCAACTCTAACTACTTTAGAATCTGCTACATCAACATCACAAAATGCTGAAAACATATGGACTTACTTTGATAATAAAATGACTCGAATTAAATCTTATACTACTCCAACTACAACTGCAATACTCGCAATAAGGCAATATTTAAAGTTTCCTCATGTAGAACAATCGAAGAGTCCACTTGAGTTCTGGAAGAAACACAACCCTAACAGCACATGATATCATTCGTATATTCTGTACACATACTGTGAATATACGTACCGTACATAATATACTACGAATGTTTTTATAACATCTCCTGTAGTATATTATTTCTCGTATCTGAGAATATCACAGATATCTATACTAATCCTAGATCGCTAACCTGTGCCATTAGCATATGACAGTACTGAGGCAGGAAGGATTTCCGGTTTCAGCCATGTTACCTACAACAAAATGGCCGCTCCCGCTATTTTTCAAACAACTCTATATGTTTAAAAAGTAGTTTTTTATTTAAAATAATTAGAATGTGTATAAAATAGAAAACATCATTAATTTTAATTAGGGATGCATAAAATAGTAATAAAACAATTCCATTTCTAGTAAAAAAATAAATTTTATTGTAATTAGCAAAATATCAAAATCTATGTATTATTAAAAAGAATCAATTTTGATAATTTTTGTCGTTTGCTTACAGGATTTACAACGTCCTTATTTAATGTTTTGGAATGTGAATGCATGCGAATCGTCAAATATTTTTTACATACAATTTGTATTAATTGTAAACGGTGAGGTATATCTGTACCTATCTCAAGCTCTTCATAACATTTATCGTTATTAGGAAATACATTTGTATTGAATACAAATCTGCGTGTCACTCGGTAAATAATTTGAGAGTATGCATCTTTATTCGGTAGATTATTAATATTTTTTGCTACGGATTGCAGGAACTCAGTTTCGGTGGCACAAATAATTGTTTGTACATGATTCGATGCATAAACTAAACCCCCGTTATTTTTTACGTCAATTAATATTGTATATGATGCAACGCTTTCTTGCCTATCATCGTTTTTTCTAATGAGATTGGCAATGCAGCCTTTGCAGATTAATTTAAGAAGTATTTTTTTAATTACAAAACCTGCTATATAATATAAAATATTTTCTTTCAGGTAATTACTGTCACCCACATTGATAATATTGTATAATTCTTCGTTTTCAACATCAGAAAAGAAATTGTCATTGTTATTAATATTGGAGTTTATACCTTGAATATCATCATGCCAGTTTTTAACGTTTGTTTTCTTTGTCCATGCTAATTTAAATCCTATATCATGTTCTAGGTCAAAACCAGCACAATTTGCTTTTACTGACGCTGAAATTGAATTTTTCACAAGTATACTTTTTATGGCAGCTTTAAATTGCAATACATTTGGATTATTATTCCAACTGTGTCGTCGACGAACTTGTGCAAAAAATAATTCTAAGTGGTCCTGACTAAACCTATACGTCATTAAATATTTAAAAGAATCGTCTCGTAATATAATTTTAGCGATTTGAAATATCGATTTAACGGCAGCCGCAAAACCAATAATGAAAACTTTTCTTCGACCAGCACACAGTAACTGATTGTCATGCCCAGTTAAAGTATATAAATATTCAATCTTTTGTTCAATTCTTTCTTGCAAAAAACTAATATTGTTACAAAACAACGGTTTTTTAAACCCCTTTCCGAATGGATTGCGGGAATTTAAGAAATCAAAAATTTCATCAATGGTTTTAATAAATTCTATTGTGCCAGTACAGTTTTTAAATTCTTCAACTTCGGACAATTGTAAAAATTCTAAAGCGGCGGCAGTTGAAGAACTTAAAGTTTGTACCGCAAGTTTTACTTTCATAATATTAGTCTTATAATTTACATGCGCAGAATTAATCTTGTTTGCAAATTTTAAATTCAGTTCCAATTGAAGTTTATGTAAATTTGTTATGTGATTCCAACTAATCTCTGCAGTGGAAGATTTAAAAATTTTGAAATCTCCTAATGCATTTCGGGCAAGTTTTACACTATGGCATGCATCAGGTACGAAGTGTACATTGTAATCAGAGCTTAGATGTTTAAATGTTGTTTTCAAATTACAATAATTAGTTGTAAATAAATTGCACCCTAATAAGTTCATTGTTGAGTAATTTACATGAGCACCATCACAAGTAACACCCCATATCCGAATGCCTGATTGCTGCGACAATATTAGTGCAGTTTTTACTAGTTCCGCTAGTACGGGAGTGGTTATTTTATTGATGAAAAAATAAGCTATAGGCCACTTCCACGTACCTCTAAGTGAAACCAGCATAAAAACGAGGGCTTCAGTGGCTTCTGTTTCGACAGGTTCGATGGATACCCCATTGCCGTATTCACATAATCCAACAAATTTTGCTGATGTAGAATCCCAGATTACTTGCTTTCGGATCGCCATTGAATCGAACACCATATTGCAATTACGCGAAACTTCTGGAAAATTTGAAATCTCTTGAAAGACATCCATCATGAAGGTTCTGCATTCACTGATGACATCCAATTTCTTATGCTGCTTTCATGCGGCAAATGTAGAATTGATCTGAAAATACATCATTATTGATTATTAATTATTATTATTGACTATTATAAAATTAACTTATTATTCATAAATTGTTTGAAAAATGTTCATACCTGCAATAATTATAAGCCTTCGGCGAGTAATAATGCAGAGTCACCGCAAACTTTTTAATTTCGTCACTATATCGGCAACCTTTTCGGTTTCGTTTTGCATTTTTCCATTCGTTCTGAAATAATTCGCCGATGCTTCCACCAAAGGTATTAGCTATAACTTCACTTGGATCATTTTCAAGTAGATTCTTTGTTCTGTTAATATAACTGATCATTGTATATAACTGATATTTTGACGATTTATACATACAATTATTTTTCTATTTACAAATATTTTCTTTACTATGTTATTTTTACACAATTGTATACCCTAGCGAAAAAAAATTACAGCCGATTTTATATTCTTTTATACCATTTTCTTGCAACTACAAAATATTTTTTCGTAAGGGTATACGTATATTTGAGTATCACCATAAAAAGTAACTGATATATTATACTATACAAGATGCCAGTTCAAAGTAAACATACATAAAGTGTATATTATCTAAATAAATTAATAAAATAAATAATATAATAAATTTAATAATATATTACCACGAAAAATAACTGATACCATAAAAAGTAAGTGACACATTATATTAAATGATTATCTAATAATATATCACCATAAAAAGTAACTGATATATTATACTATACAAGATGCCAGTTCAAAGTAAACATACATAAAGTGTATATTATCTAAATAAATTAATAAAATAAATAATATAATAAATTTAATAATATATTACCACGAAAAATAACTGATATGTTATTCAAGGTGCAAATTCAAAATGAACATACATACATAAGGTGTATATAAGTAAAATTGATTAAAATTTGACTCTAACAAGGAGAACACCAGGATTTGTCCCCTCCGATTTGGCTGAATTTTATATATGTTATAGTTCAGCCCTCCCACTAAATCGTGGTAAAAAGGATACGATGCACCTCTCAAGCATTCGCGAGAAAAACGCGTTCAACAAGTTATTTTTCGTGGTAATATGTTATTAAATTTATTATATTATTTATTTTATTAATTTATTTAGATAATATACACTTTATGTATGTTTACTTTGAACTGGCATCTTGTATAGTATAATATATCAGTTACTTTTTATGGTGATATATTATTAGATAATCATTTAATATAATGTGTCACTTACTTTTTATGGTAATATATTATTAAATAATTATTTAAATTTGTAAAAATTCAAATTCTTGAGGGTCTATTTTTGAACATGGCTTAACCTTTTCATTTATGATTTTTTGAGGATATCACCTACTTTTTAGAGTGCAGATATATGAATCAATTGGTGCAAAAAAATGCAAAGTTTAAAAAATGTTATGTTATTTGCAATATGCAATTGCGTATTTTTCTTTAAGGATAGCTATATTCTTTGCACCAATAGTTTTGTCTTATTATTTTGTGCATAAAAGTATTAGGGTAAGTTTCCCATAATAATATTGAAAATAAAGAATGGGCCCCTCCATCGCCCATTCTCGTGAGAACGCAACCATATATTTTATTCGTCTCTCCGATTTTAACACGATCATTACGTCTGGTGCAAACTACATCTAGTATAAAATATTTTTAAATATATAACTAATAAACGAATTGATCATCTCTGGGATATTTTATATAAGCAGAGCACTCCAAATTTTTTTAAGTGGGCGCCTAAAGCAAGCCCAATTTCAGCGCTATTGCAGCTATCGCATTTTTGTTTGAACACGTAATAGATTCAAAAATAATTTTTTTTATTGGATGTCTAGGACAAACTAGAACTTTATTGCACTCAATGTTTTAATGCGGCGCTTACGGCAGCCTTAATACAGCGCCAGAGCAGCCAATATTTTATTTCGGCGCTTACGGTAGCCTTCGTACAGCGCCAAAGCACGCAATTAATTGTTATAATGTTCCGGATTGATCAAAATGATCAATTTCAGTAATTTATTAAAGTTCATGTTAACATGCTGTAAAAGAATTTCGTCACATTCTAAGAAAGTGTCATTAATTGTAAAAGTTATTTTTCAACTTACTTAATCTGCTCCAAGAACAATATGTACGCCCCTCGTGCTCCTTTGGGCCATTTTTTCTTGATAACTTCCATATCATTAGAGCAATACCATTCCGATTTTTTGTCTGCTCTCAACATACACGTATAGTGACCACGATTCATTTCTTCGCCTTCGTGAAATATAGCGCTTATTACCTTGTACTTTTTTTTATTAATCGTAATATTACTCGTTGGTACGGCGTTGATGTTATTGTTGATAATTTTTTTCGAAACACCGTTCACAAAAGTGTATAAATTTAGCTGTATTACTAAGATGGATAAAGTCGATTCAATTACGGTTTTCTTTTTCAGAACGGTACCTTTACATTCGTTACAATTGCCGTTTATCGTCTCCCATTTTGAAAATTCCGAATCAATCAAAGTTTGTAGCGTGACACCTTTTTTTCTTTTTAATGTCGACTGTATAGGTAATATTAGCAAACAACTCTTTTCCAGCGTAGTTACCGTGTAATTACATTTGGCATTCGAGCAACATATTACGTGCTGCAATTCAAGTTCCAATACATCATTTATTTCAGAATAGGTCGACATTAGAGCCGTGAAAAATTCCGAAGCATCTTGTTGCGTTCGTTCTTTGAAGCGTTCTCCGACAGATCTTCTAACCGCTTGTACGTTGCAATATTTACGTTCAGCATACGCGCAGATAGCATCAGTCAATGTATTCGATGCTTTATTCTTCAGTATTTGTTGCCTGATACGCACGCAATGAAACGCACACTGCAATATTACAATTGCGTAACACGAAACATTATCGTCATTGCGAAGGCCGTATATTTTCCACGTAACTACACTTTCTGGTTCCTCGCAACCATAATTCTGCACATTATCAATATAATTAGGTATGGCCCATCGACGATCGTGAATTTTTACAGCCTTTTTCTCAGACGAATCGATTTGTGGTAGCTGAGATTTGAACAAAGATCTCAGTCGATTATATTCTGCAATGGCTCCCGAGTGTGCTTTAACCGATGCTGGATTGAAGTTTATCAAATGTAAGCCCTCCAACGTACTCACTCTTGACAAACCTACGTAGGCTTGCCCATCACTGAATACAGTCGTTCCCAGATCCATCATTGCATTCTTACACGTAATTCCTTGACTCTTGTGTATAGTTATTCCATAACTGAGGGACAATGGAAATTGTTTCCGATGTACAACTATTTTGTGAAATACCTCGAATTTAATATCTACTTTCGTTATTGTAAATTCTTTGTTATTCGAAGTAACCAATTTGATGGAATCAATACGATTTCCATTACCAGCACGATTAACTGCAACTACATTGCCTATCGTTCCATTGACAAGTCCCAGAGTTACGTCAATGTTTCGTCGAATCATCACTTTAACGCCAATTTTAATCGCTATTACTCTTTCAATGCCAGCTGTTTCTGAAACTTTATCATCTTTCTCTTCCAATGTTTTTTGTACTTTTTTTTTCATTGCTGGAGCACAGTCGACATCATCTTCCGCTATCAGTAGAATTTCATCGCCGTCGACTCTATCGAGCATTGCCGTGTTCAAAACCTTGCACAAATAACACGTGGGTAATAAACATATCGTATCAATCGGTAATAGATTCATATAGGTACAAAGTTCATTCAATCTTTCGTCGCAACTACCTTCTTTGAAATTTATTTTTCTCGATTCAAGAATATTGATGTCAGAATCCGTTAGCAGACCTATTCGTATTCTAGAAAGTATATCGCGATATGTGTCATCACATCTTTGTCGCATATTGATCAAGAGTTCGTCGTAATCGAACAATCTCCACAAGTCAGGTCCACCCATGGTACCTAAATACTTTTGAACCTCTGATCGAGACATTTTAACGAACGGAGGTTGTCCTTTTACAGGAGGAAGCTGCAACAAGTCTCCAAACAAGAGAATGTGTTTTCTGCCAAAGAAACCATCATCCGTATCTGTCGTATCAAAGATTTCACATAATCGTAGATTGATAAACATAAGTGTCACGTTCGAAATCATGGATACTTCATCAATTATAAATAGATCGACATTCTTCAATTTGTCTCTCAAAACTTTCAAGACCGCGTCTGACAAGTTCACGTACTTTGGCGTAAATTCATGAGTGACAGGTAACTGAAACATTCTATGAATTGTCAAGCCATCGATATTGAATGCTGCGATACCCGTGGGAGCAGATATCGCAGTCGCTTTTTTCAAATTTATTCTGATCCAGTGTTTGATCGTTTCAATAAGAAAACTTTTCCCTGTACCACCCTCGCCACTTACGTACAATCGCAGAATCTGATTTTTATTTTGTAAAACTTGACATACCCTGTCGAAGACTCTTTTCTGGTCTTCGTTCAATCGCGACATCATTTGCGGTAAGTTAATCGGCATGTCAATCTTGCCAAAATCTTCCAAATCTTTCATTGCGCCGTCAGCTTCTATCGGATGGCAATCCAGTTCATCGTCATCGAATTTGTCTACGTCTGTTGTTTTCAGATCATTTTCACGCTTCTCTATTAATTCAGCAACGTTTTCAAAAGCTTTTTGTATTTCTTCAAGCCTTTCATGATATTTCATTGCCTTTGTTAAAGCAGACTCTGAATTTTTAAAGGCATCCGTGTAAGTCTCCCATGTACCTTTGAGTTCACTCAAATCTCTCCATGGTTTGAACAGAAGAAGTAGCGAGTAGAAGTACTTTTCGGGTTCAGTTTTTACATTAAATCGATAATGGTTAATTAAATAACACTTTTTTCGTTTTTTTGCAAATAAACCCGATACCAGTTCGTAATATTCGACTTCCTCACTTTTTGGCATCCGTTTCGTAATTTCCCAGAATCTGGCAAAATCATACAAATTTAATGATTCTAATTCCTTAGGTCTGTTTGGATAGTAGTCATCGATGAGCGACGGACAATAGATATTCGTAGAATTTTCATCAAGAGCTTCAATTTCCTTGAACGTTTTAACTTTTCTATTTCTCACCTCATTAACATCAATCCATTTGACAAGGGTATCACTATCCGTACCATACAAGGGATTCCCTAATAATGTATCCGCAGCTTCTAATGCACCGCATTCTCTGTTATTCAATGAACGCATCGCAAAATTCCACAGTTTTGATGCCAAGGGTTTATTGGAATCTATCATTGCAAAGTCTATATTGCATTTTTCTGACTTTGTCGTGTATTTTGTTAAATATGAGTTTAAAAACTCTGAGTTTTCTCCAATAAATTGTATGTCCATATTTCCTTCCCAAGCCAATTTGATAGCCGGATTATAATCATTGATAAATCTTTCCGACTTTTTGCGAGGAAGATCGTACAATCTGCTCTTACTGCGTAAATTTTTTCTACCCACTATCGAAGTGACGACGTCTCTTAAAACGAAATTTTTAGTAACTGGCCGAGGAAAATCGAACCGACACTTTTTGTAAATATTTGTTTTGGTTTTTTTTGTACGCATGCAATACGAATTATGTTTATGATTCTGATCACTTATAACCGTTTCGTACAACGTTGGCGAAACGTTTTCATCTGGAATTTCACACGTAACGTATTTTCGAATGAACGTAACTACTTCTTCATCCGGCGATTTTCCTAGCACAGGAGCATCTTTTATCCAAATCATGCAATGCATGTGCTGGATACCTCTAGTTTGATATTCTAGTCGCCAGAAGTAGTGATTAACCTCTCCTATTGGGTTATCGGTTGAACAAATAAAATCAATCATGGCTTTGAATTTTATGCACATGAATCTAGACGTGCTTACAGGATCGTATGCGATTAGTTCACTGATGCACAACTTCTTTTTATCGGGATTCATGTCTCGTAAATATTCACCCAAATCGGACCATTTCCATTCACTAGGACTCAAAGTCAAAAACCACGTCGCCGGGCCGTAATGCAGAGTCATGCATTTTACATTATTGGACGGCTGTCGCCAAAACTGATCCGTATTTCTCAATTTTGCGAAAATACTTGTTAAATTCGATTCCAATTGTTCGTCTTTTAATTCCTTCAAGTATCTACCAGCAGTGTATCTCTCTCGTGGGTTAGCAACCATCATCGTATAATAGATACCGTTTTTCAATTGTCGGTAGTTAGCATCATTGAGAAGGAAGAACAGATACTGCAGATTCAATCTGAATCTACTGTGTTTCGACATCAATCGCGTTCTGATGAATAAATAATCCGGCAATGCAACATTTCTATCTTCTCGTTGTCCATTGACACCTTCGGGATATAAATCGGGAAAACACATGACGTCCAAATATTTATAACGATTATCCACTGAAACATCTTCGATTTTCAACATTTGATAAAGTTTGAATGCAGATTCGTTATCGATCCTTTTCACGTGCATTGGATATATTGTATACTGATCATTAATATCCGAATCTTTGGTGATTTGCGTCAAGAAAGCCTTACGTTTCGAAACACACACTGTTTGATTATTATTATCATCTTTATTGTACTGTACAGTGTCCTCAATCACCTCATCTATTTCATTATTGTCGTCATCGCTTTCATCATTGATGATCTGATATTCTGTTTCTTGCAACTTATTATTTAATAAATCATCAGACGACGCTGGAAGACGAATTTCCGAATAGTGAGGATTATTATCTTTCAACCATTGTAAAGCCTTATACACTTTATTAATATCCACTAAATTTTCCCAAACAATTTTTGACTTTTTGGGTATACCTCGAACGAGGATGTGCAACTCGTGATTCAAATTTATAGGTTCTTCTGGAGGACATACCTTATCTAATGTTTCTTGTAAAGGCAGAGGCAAATGAAATGTTCTACCACGTACTTTGCGGATCATTTTTCTGTGCGGCATATGTTTGTTTGAAACAGCGCTCATCATTTGCACTACTTGGAAACTGCTCATTCTCTTGATTAACATTTTTTCGTAATCATTGAAATCCGACAAAACATCTGGTAATGGTTTTACGGCAAGATTATTCAAAACGCAAGTAGAAGGCCACGTACCTTTCCGAAATTTCTCCAAACAAAACTTACAAATAAATCCAGTATTACTATTGTGTTCTGTTACGTAAGTCATCAGATTTTTCCAAAATGGTCCCTCTACTTGTTTTCTAAGTTTTTTGAGTTCAGAAACGTCACTACTCATACACAGTTTTTCGCAAGAGATACAAGGTAAACGTGGTGTATCCAACAGTCGCTTTTTCATAACTTTAAACGCTTCGTAATTTTGCAAGAAAATTTTTTCCTCGATCAAACTGACATCAGTTAAATTTTTTTGATAAAATCTTATTTTATTTTTTATATCATTGGAAATTTCAAGCAATTTATTCATATTGAGAAATTTTAAAGCTGAAAACAAATGACGAAACTTTTTATAATTGTCTATCAATTTGTAGACATTTCTTCGAATATTCCTCACGAGAGGAAAATGAGGTGATAAAGTGTTTATCGTCGCAACGTATGACTTGCAAAGATTTAAATTTGCATAGCATTCCGGAGGATGTCCTAATTTGCTACTCGTATGTGAAACGGAACAATTTTTGAGCTGTGCCATAAATTTATCATTCATTATATTCTTCAAAGTACTTCTTTCAAACTGTTCCAAAAATTGTACAAACTTTTCCACAGAAACATCACTTATGCGGCATTTATTTTTATCACAGTACCATATTTTTAATTTTTTATTATTGTTATCTATTAATGGCAAAACATTAATCACTGCGTGAGGAGAGGATTGTGCCGTTATAAGTGGTTGCTCAAACTTTTTTCTTTGCTCGTAAGCAGTTTCATAAAAATACGCTTCGGTAGACGAAGTATGTTTGGATGAGCCGCAAAGAGCTCTAATTCGATCGCTTTTCGGACATTTCAAAATCTTACACTCACTGAATCGCAATAACGCAGCTTTAGCAACATTTTTCAAATACAAAAACACTTTTCTTGCTGCACTAACGTACGATTTTTTTGCTATCATACACCACTTGAATATCTGTTCAGCTTCCAATCGAGCACACATGGTCGGTTTATTAATTTTTTTCGATATCTGTCGAATATATAACTCTGAGCACTTTGGAAAGTTAAAACACTTTTGCCAAGATCGAATAGTATTGAATTTTTTCTTTAATCTCTTGAATATCTTCGATTTTTGTATGATGGATTTCTCGTCACGTTTTGCGTTGCACTTTTTGTTATACAATTTTTTTGAGTCGGGATGTTTTTGTCTGAATTTTCGTTGGCGGTCGCTTTCACTGGCAGCATTTTTCAAATAATTTTTTCTTTTGAAGTACCGTTTATTTTCTAAATCTTTTTGATATTCATCAATTTGATGCCTTCTTTTACCTTCAGGATTTTTTTTGTACAGATCACGCATCTTCTGACATTTTGTTTCACGATTCATAACATATTTTTGTTTGTGAGAAATAGAATCTTTTCCGAGTCGTTTCGAACGCTGTTCTTCAGTTTCTTTGCTACGTACAAGTCTTTTTCTTAGTGCATCCGCCTCTCGTCTTTTCAATGTCTCCAAAGGCAATAGCGTTAATGGAGCAGTTGTATTAGAGAGGTATGGAAAATGAGTTATTGTTTGTCTTGCAAACATTGCGGCTAAATGAGGTCTTAGCAAAGATCGATCATACGTCACGATGCAAGGATTTATGCCGAACAGAATCGATGTAGCAATCGCAATTGCCATAGGACCACAATTATAACTGTCGCCTTGCGACTGAACTTTAGGAAAAACTATCGAATTGTTTTGAAAGTCATAAAAGGGAAATAATTTCTCCACAAAAATTCGAATTTTTTTATTCAAATGTTGTATATTTGCATTACGACTGCCTTCATGAGAATCATATATAATAACAGACTTTGCGTCAAAATGGCAAGTAATCCAATGTCCGCCACCGAAATCACTGTGTAGTATTTGCAAATGCTTCTTCTTTGAATTATCGAGTGGAACAATCTGCTCGGGAAATATTGTCAGCCATACAGGTTGAGGTGCATAATCAGAATTTCTTTCGAGTAGCGCATGGAAACTATCTATTATTGTTTCCGTCAACCATTCTTTGGAAGCCAAAATGTCTCTTTCCGTATTGCCGTAATAAAACTTGTGACATTGATCCATTTTCAATTGATGCTTGGAACAGTTTTATTTATAAATATACAGCACTTGAGGCAACCTTGTAGTAATGCAAGTATTACAAACCGCTTTTATACAGCGCCTAAGCTGCTGATTATCCTTTTTTAATCTGTAAAATAAAACAGTTGTATAAATAGTTAATAAAACAAACAAAAGTTAATTAATTACATTAAACTGGCGTTGCAGAAAAATTTATATAAAATTTTCTGCAACGCTAAAATAATCAGTACATGCAATATGTCTCCTAAGAATACTTGCTCTGTTATCTATAAATTCTATATACAGGGTGACCCATTTTAACTTCCCCACCGGATTATCTTGAAAGGAATGCACTTTCTGAAAAAAAGTTTCAGACATAAGTTTTAGTATTTTTCCCTGGCTATTGAATGGCGATATTGAATTTGACCTCGATTGTGAATGTGAAGGTCATTTAAAGGTCAAGTTAATTTTTTTAAATGGGAACCACTATTTTTTATTACATATTCTTGTAGCTGACTTCAAGAGCTTTCCAAAACACTATAATAAAGTATTTTTTTATTAAGTATTTTCCGAGTTATAAAGCTTGAAATAATTTCATAATTTTACGTAAACTGTAAAATATCTCGTAAAATATTTACTTTTCGATGACCTTACCTCAATACTTTTATGCACAGAATAATGAGAGGAACCAATTGGTGTCAAGAAAACACATAGTTGTTTTTAAGAAAAAATATGCAATTTGTAACTAACAATTACATATTTTTTCTTAAAAACAACTATGTGTTTTTGACACCAATTGATTCCTCTCATTATTCTGTGCATAAAAGTATTGAGGTAAGGTCATCGAAAAGTAAATATTTTACGAGATATTTTACAGTTTATGTAAAATTATGAAATTATTTCAAGCTTTATAACTCGGAAAATACTTAATAAAAAAATACTTTATTATAGTGTTTTGGAAAGCTCTTGAAGTCAGCTACAAGAATATGTAATAAAAAATAGGGAATGCCATTTAAAAAAATTAACTTGACCTTTAAATGACCTTCACATTCACAATCGAGGTCAAATTCAATATCGCCATTAAACTGGCGTTGCAGAAAAATTTATATAAAATTTTCTGCAACGCTAAAATAATCAGTACATGCAATATGTCTCCTAAGAATACTTGCTCTGTTATCTATAAATTCTATATATAAATAGATCCTCTTTATCAACTAAAGCCGATAGCAAGAAATCTATGTAAAAATATTAGGGTCAAAAATTTAAAGGTCAATCTAAATTTTCTAAATGGATACATTCTAAATTTTTTTAAACATATCTATTCCTCGCAACATTCGATGTAAATAATTATAAAGAAAACCACCTTAAATTTTTCAATTGTTTCATTTATTGATAATATTACGTCAATAGTTTTATGCACAAAATGATGAAGAATCAATGTTTAAAAAAAATATCTAGATGCAAATTCATACTTTTTCTTGAAAACAACTATGTTTCCTTTACATCAATTAAGACACATTTACAATAGTTTATGTATATAAAATAAAATGTTTCTTTTTATTTCTTAAAATACATATGAAATTTTCACATTGATATTTAATTTAATATGATTAAATGCATTTAAATGCATACTAAGCTGTGTTTGCAATAAACCCGTAATAAAATATTTCGTTGAATCAATGTATATTTTTTCATTCAACTACTTTTTTTCTCAATATACAGTGTGTCCAAAAAGTTTAGCAATCTCTAAATATAAGATATAAAATAAATTATAGTGCTTTTAAAAGCTTCTGACACCAGCTATTAAATTCTGGAAACAAAAATAAGGTGTTCCATTTAAAAAAATCGACTTGATTTTGATCTGGCTTTTATGATGCAACCCAAGGTCAAATTATGAACATCACTAAATGCGTCACTTTACACCCTGCAACTTTTGTCTGAAACATTTTTCGCAAAAATGCATATTTTTTTAAATATTTAAGAGTTGTCGAACTTTGGGACACACTGTATACATGACAACTAGTGACAATAAGATATGTCATTGGACATATGTACATATATGCAATTATTTGATATCAAACTCACTTGAACGAAAAAAATAATTAAATGATTTAAATATATCATTTTTCAAATTAAGAAAACTAATCAAACTTTGTTTATAAAGTGTGTTTGTTTCAATCATAATGTGCCAATTAACTAATAGTTCAGTTATATATTTGTATCATTTACACAATTTCAATATTAGATTAACGTCTTTTATTACCAAATATTACCAAATATTACAAAATATGTCATTGATGAAATATGTCAATAACAAATATGTTGATGACGAAATTGCATATAGGAAACTTAATCCAGGAACAACATATTGTATTTGTTATACATACAATATATACATACATAAGTTATGATGATTTATGTACAATTATTTGGATTTGATAAAAGTATAGAAAGTAATTACCTAATTGGAGTAACCAGAAATGCCTTCCAAAGCAGAGAAAAAGCCTCTCTGCGTATAACCACCGTCTATGCCACACTTTATACAAGTAATTTCCTGCAACATTTTAATATAGATCAACCT
>CABEGB010001254.1:0-94599 GCA_901521435.1 Crematogaster levior | reverse complement strand
CTCGGATATAGTATATACTTCATGTAACTTTGATCTTATACACGATTGTTGACGAGTCATTTCAATCTCCTCATTCAAATACCGCGTGTAATCGTCGAACGTTATGGTCCGCGCTACGACGTTACTTTTGATACCTTTTGCCTTTTTCGTGTCCTTTTTTCCATCCACTCTCAACGCATACATCTTTGCCCTGAGCCCAACGAATTCCGTCATAATCACACCATTATTCTCATCCTTCATTAGACCGGGTATCTTTTTATTCGCTAGCGGTATACCGTACGCGTTGTCAATCGGATAATCGCTAGTGTCGAATCTCGCAATATCGCGCTTCATCATCTCGTAAACATCATCGCACTCGATGTGGTATACGAGACTCTCGGTATCCGTGTACATTATCTTACAATTATCGCGATACAGCGGCGCCATGTACTCGTGATGAAATTCATACAAACAGACTTTCGATATGTCGAGAATGCACATACCTACGTATATCGGTTTGTTAAATTTCACCTCAAGTTTTCGTATTTCGATAGTCATTAGATTTTCCGAAAAAATGCTTCTACTATGAAAATTCGGTTTTGCGATCATCGCCTCCGCGCCATACTGTCCGTTCCATTTTGTTATGAGTTTAACGTCGACATGATTTCGAACATTCTCCATGGTCTTACCAAATACCACGTTGTTCATCAGTTTATATAAATTTTTTTCGAAATCATTTGTCGCGAGAGTTCTAAATTTCGTATTCAGTTCGATATAATCGCGAAGCCATGGAGATTGCGAAAACTCTAACACGCGGTGTATCTTTGTGACGCGAAGACCATGACGTGTACATTGCTGTAGGTTACGGTAGTGGGTGACGTAACGCTTCTTATCGGAGAGCGTGGCGAGGAGTTTATCCTGTCGCTTGCCAGGCGGTTTATCACGCGTTGGACAGAACGGTAGGTCAGCGTGCGCGTCGTGTATACATTGCGGATACTCGAGATCGACTTCGAGAATGTAACCTGTGGGTGAATCCGAAGCGATCGCGTTAAAGTCAAAGTTTGATATGTCTTCGAGCCATCGAAAATTCGTGTAAAGCAGCGGTTGACACATTGCCCAACCATACAAATTGTTGACGTCGAAATACATCAAGTATGTAGAAGGTTTCGATTGGTCGTACGACTGCTTGTACTTGTTATTGACTTGTGCATATCTACCGGAACATTGACTGAGGCCACCACGTATGCCGCGTTCGATAAACATGACCATGTCAATGTCCGTGAGCAATTCGAAATTTATACGCGTATGTTTTAACATAGCGTCCCATGTAAAACCGGGCAAAGTATAATAATACGCGGGATCCAAGTCATAACTCGCCACGCTACTGTCGCGGAAATTTTCAAAAACATCGGCTAATAACAAGACATCCGTTTTTAAATATAAATCGCTGTATTCACCCAAGGTTCGGATCGAGAATCGTTTCCACACGTTCGCGGCGTGCGCGTAATCACTCTCGGACACGGTCTCACCGGTTAATGAACTATAAAATGATTCGCGCGGCGGTAGACAGAGGTCCTCCAATTTATCAACGCAATCAATGTACTCGTACGGAAACACACCTTTTCTCGTCAAAAGATCAAAATCCTCAATCGATAATTGAGAAAATTCGGAGCATAAAATTTTCAACTTATCTTTATTAAGAAACGATGCCAGTTTATCGAGGCTACTACTTAGAAATTTATAAGAATCAATAAACTGTAATTTTACGCAATTATCGCTTGAGGATTTTGATCTTTCGATGGTATCTACGACATTTTTTGTGAATGAAATATATTTTTCTTTTGTTATCGGCAAAAGATCGACTGCGCCTTTGAACGCGGTAGCTATTTCTTTAATAATGAAATGAGAATCGTAACCGGATAAATTATGGAAAACTATGGGAATTGTATGTGAATTTTTATAATTCAAATTGCAATTTGAATGCGCGGGACCTCTGTAACGCCCGGTCAAATGACAATGATCGCGTACTCGATCTTCATCTTCCGTAAACGGTTTCTCGCAAATGTGGCAATGTGTCGCGCTACGGTACGCCTCCCGCTGCTCGTTGGAAAGAGTTTCCATGGGGACATTTGTTGATAAAATTTGTTTTACGCAGTGCGCAAGATTTTCAAGTTCGCCGACGAACCACGCGACGCAATCTTTATCACGGCGAAACCGATACGACGATAACGAGTCGTCGTACGAGCACCGCACGTAGTATGCAACGCTGAATACCTGGTGATGGTGCTGGTACGTAGTTGTGGTTGAATCTTTATCCGTCTTCTGCAGGACACATTCAAGGTCGGCGTACACGATGAACGGAACTCGCTCCTTGTTACTCCAATTGCCAAAGCTGAGACACTTGTCGTCTTCGCTTAGTAATCGGATAGCGCAGTCGTTCATCCTTCCACAATCAATGGTGTGGGCTTCCAATTTCTCCTTTTTGTGGAAATAGTGGAGACATCTGAAAAAATAATATATTTTTTTATATATCTTTCAAGTAGTAACAATTATTTTAATCAATTTTATTAAGATGTACACTTACCGATCGCAAAAATATTTCGTATGATGTTTTGTAAGTTGTGAGCTCACGAGGCGGGATAGATTCTTGATCCATGTGAAATGTCCAACGTTGTAGTCTCGTTGATCCTCAATAGTAAATTGACGTGTCTCTCTTTTTTATCGCCGGTAAGCCGGATCGGAAGAACGTTTAGCGTATTCTTCTGCTCCTCGATACCGTACACATTGATTGATATATTATTTAGACGTTCGAATTTTTTAATGTCTTTTAGAGTTATTGGAAACTCTATATCTTGAAAATTCAACACTGTCGTGTAGTGAGGATACGAGGAGCATCTATCCGCGTGTCTTTCAGCTGGATACAGAGCGGCGACTACCGACCACGCGAAGCATGCATTGTCGGTCGATTGCACGTTGATCACTGCTCTCTTTAGTTGTATTACTCGCGGCATTTTCACCATACATCCCGCGTGCAAAGGATTGTACTTGTTCACGTTAACAGTCAAATTAAGTATACGCGACAACGCCCATCCGCTATCCCGCTCCTGGAATTCTTCGAGGGATGCCAGGGTGGGTTCGATGACGTGTCGCTCGTATCACTCTTGCAGATCCGTTGTTTGAAAGAGTTCGTAGTTTCTTGTGTTAATACTTTTATTGGCGCGTTTATCACCAGTCACAAACTCCCCGTTGAACACGGTGTTTACTTTTACACTATTGTATTTTTTAATAGCGTCTTTTATTTGCTCGAGCACTACACTGCCTGCGTCTTCAAGAAATGTTCGCGGTTCGATATGATCTGTGTTGATCACCGCACCTGTCAGTACGCGATTTTCGAACGCAGCCTCGATCTCTCGCCAAACGAGTCTCCCCGCGTTATCACTGCTAGTGCTCGCGTAATCACCGCCGATGTGTATAAAGCGTCTTTCTAATCGTTTCTTTGCTCCCTCGATTCGCGCGATTCGAGCCACCAAAGATTGTCTGTTTCTGATCGAGAGCCGCGGACGCTTGGCACGACAGCGTTCTTCGAGCTGTTCTATGAACTCGTCGTATCGTTGCATCCATGTCAAACACTCTCTCAGGGTAACATTGTCAGCTTCCTCTAACAAATTGTGTTCAGTTTGCTCCATATTTTTTATGAATATCTTTTTTTTAAAACACGTCACAATCTTCGACGGAGCACTTGCACGTTACTCGATTGCATGTTCTGCAACTTCGTACTGTATATAGAAGATGATAGTGTCTTATATTCTTTAATTTATTCCATAGAGTACACCACATATGACGCCTCGTAAATTTAGAAAAGTCACGGGGAATAATGAAACTATTTGAATAATGACAATATTTCATCACAATCATTTCAATGCACCTTCCGATACCCGCAGGAATCGTAATAAAGTATTTGCAGTCAGATCTGCATCCATATGGGTAGTCACATTTGTTGCCACATTTACACTCATAAACTTTTTTGATGATTTTCACCGACCAATGTTTGTATGGGTGTAAATCCACCATCTTGCACTCATCCTGCATCCGGCTGTACACTCTTTGCCTCGCATTATAAGGCCAAAGATGAACATAGCTATGATGAATATCCCAGCCTTGTCTGACGATGCGATTGTTGGTTCCGTGTATACCAAGTTCTCGATCGCGTAGAAATTGTACCGGTGATATTCGTCGCCCACCCGTGGATCTCTCTATCGCACATTTCTATTTTCAAGAACTTCGATGACATCTCGGTGCAAATCATCATTTATAGTCTTCATAATTTATTTTAAGTATTTCCTTTATAATGCGTGGAATTTCCGCCATACTGTTTTTTTTTTATTGTGTGCAAATTGGACACATATTACATGGAAATATCTGGAACAATGGATTTTCGCACATGTCACAAAACAAATGAGTTATTGCGCCATGGAACTCAGTCGTATGCTTTCGTGTAGCGTACACTGATACAGCTAAATTTTGCACTCCGGTCATGCACATAGCACATATTAAATTATAATTATTAAATGGTTGATACCAAAAGTATATAACACACTGTTTCGTATGTATGTTCATTGCATTGATTTCCGAACTAGATACTACCTTATCAATAATTTCTACAACGTTCTCACTGTAATCACTAACACAGTCACTATCATTTGATAATGCGTGATCTTCGTCGGGTAATTCTTCATTCACTGGTTCAAAATTATTGTCTATCTCCATGAATTCATCATTCTCAAACTCTTCATCTGATATTACATCAAAATTATTGTCTATCTCCATGATTTTAGGAACTTTATCGATATTCCAAAATGTCACATTACTCGCGATACTCTTATTCGAATTAATTGATTCACTGTCGACGCATGTATTGTGGGACTGTGTGCTTCTTGACCGATTATATACAGACTTCATCTCATTGTCCCATATGTATATTTCAGTCAATCATCATCATCATCATCAATACATCATCATTTTCAAAGCCATTGCTTTCGATAGCAGAGCAACTGCATATTAGCGCTGTACCGTTATATGTTTAAAAAATCCAAGCAGCCGGTAATCGGCGCTCATTCCTGTAACGCTATATTCGGGGCGACGTTGCCTTGAAACTTGTCGCGACATGCATGATTCTGGGGAGGGTGATGTAACACTTTATAAAAAAATCCGAGTTGCCTCTATTATCTGTTTATAAATATTAGCAACCGGACATCGGCGCTCACCTCTATCATCTGTTTATAAATATTAGCAGCCGGCGCGTGCAAAAAATTGTCGATTGACACGATACTTGGGAGCGAGGAGGGCTGCTTCAGCGGTGCTAAATCAAAGCTGCGCTGACTGTTATCTGTTTATAAATATTAGCGGCCGGACACGTCGATTGACACGATTCGGGGACTGCTTGAGAGGTGATAAATCAAAGCTGCGCTAACTGTTATCTGTTTATAAATATTAGCGGCCAGACACCGGCGCGTGCAAAAACTTGTCGATTGACACGATTCGGGGGGGGGGGCCTACGAGTGTTTCCTTTTGTTTATAGAAATCCGAGCTGTGACACTTGATATGTTTGTAAATATTAGCCTTTGTAACACTTGATATGCCGCCCCCCCCCCACGTGACGTCATACCCGTGACGTCATACCCCCGCGTGATGTCATATCCCTACCCCCTCCCCGCGTGACGTCATACCCCCGCACCTACAAAGTACCCCCCTCTCCGCGTGACGTCATACCCCCGCACCTTTTTTTTGTTGACGAGGAAAAAACCTTTTATAGGTACCCTGGGGGGTCCCTAGGATTATGTGGGACTCACCCGGAGGGAGGAAGAAGTCCCCCTCCGGGCATACCCACTAAAACCTCCCCCCGGGGTGCCTTTCCTTGGCCCATAGTGAGGGGGAGCAGGGTATCGCCGATCGGCATTCGTCCTGCTCCCCCTCGGGCGTGGCCGCTAACGGCCCCTGCAGGAGGAGAGGGCAAAGACCCCTACCTCCCCACTGCCTCTATGGCAGAGCCATAATGGGGAAGGTCCGGCACCCCGGAACCTTCCCCGCCCCCGATGTTAGTGGGGGGTGGATTCGGCCAGGATCCCCAGCTCCTGACCGACCCCCCCACTGGGGGGAATGTGACGTCCCCCCCCCCAGTCTTATTTAAGACGCGTGGGGGGAGGAGACAAGTCCCCTCCCTCGTAGGGCCCCCCCCCCACCGGGCTGGAGAAAAATTCTCCAGCCCTTAGGGAGGGGGGCCACTACTGTCATCTCTTCCTTTTCGGCTTCCCTTTTTTCTCCGCCCTCCCAGTCTTTGAGGGGGAGCGGTTAAAGAGCGACGGGGTTATTGAGGCGGTCCACCACCTGTCAAAGTCCTCGTCGCTGTCCCATTTCTTCTTTGACAGACTCTCCAGCCTGTCGAGTCTGACAGTGGCGAGGAGACGGGACAACTTAGGGTCCTCAAAGGGATCCCCCGCCTCCTCGCCAGCTTCCTCGAATTCCACGGGGAGGTCCAAAGCCTCCCTCGTGGAGGCCGCGACTTCGGGGGGCCCTCCAAGCGAGGGCCCCTTTACCACGACCAACTCCTCCGTAACTGGGAGGAGAGAAGGAAAAAGCACCTTCCCCCCCTTCCCTCCACTCTTCCTTCTCCAACCATGGGAAGGTTCGTGGCCTCTTCCAAGGAGGCCGCCTCCTCCTCTTTACTTAAGAGGAGAGAGAAACTCGCCCCCCCCCCCTCGACGTCCGCCACCGGGCCGGGAGTGTACTCCCCGCCGGCTCGATGGCAGACTCCACCTCCATGATCTCCCCCGCGGAAGAATCCATCCCAGGGAGCGGATCTTCCCGTGGGGGAGAATCCACCTCCATAATTTCCACCTGGGGAGGAGACACCCCGATCAACGGAGGCGCCTCCCAAGGTACTGCAGGAGAGGGTGTAACCCCCCCCTCCTCCTCTGTTCCTCCTTCTCTTCCTACGTCCTCCTCCCTTAAGAGGAGGGACCACCGGGCACGTGGGCGGTGGGACGCCACGTGCCCGGCCTCCTCACAGGCAGGGCAATGTGCGGCTTTCGCCGCACATGCCCTGACTTGATGATCCCCTGCTCCGCACCGGAGGCAACAGGCACTCCGATCCGGGACAGAGGGGTACGACCTCCGGGTGTGCCCCCGCGCCAGGCACCGAAAGCACCTGGCGGAGGACACACCCACTGCCGAGGGGGTCTGGGTGCCCACCGTCCGTGTGGGACACCCAGACCGCCCTCCCCTCCTCACAGCCGAGGCGTATGATGAGCCACCGCCCGCCTCGGCACTACGCCTCCGCTCCCCCAAGACACGGAGGAGCTCCTCAACCACTCTCAGGACCGCAGTCCAAAGGGCTGCATCCGCGGTAGCCGTATAGTGCGGGGCGCCCGGGTCGCACGCTCTGAACCGCCCGTCGCCGGATGACGAGGATGACATAGGGGAGGCCGGGACACTACCCCCCCCTTCGCCGGCCCCTGGGGGTCCGAGACCCCTGGGGCGGTAAGGTTATCCTTACGCTAGTCATATTACCATAAAAAAATGTAATTTTTTTACGTGGTTGTCTTCCACGAGGGAGTTATTTCGGAGCCCCCCACTCCTAGGTCGGCTGGGATAACCCTCCTCACGAGTCCGACCTACCCGGGTTTTTTAACATGGTTTTCCTTCCATGTGTACGCTCTTAGACCCCGGGAGAGTTTCCCGGGGAGCCACTCCACCACGGCAAGGTGGCGTACAACGGAGGGTCATACCCCCGCACCTAAAAAGTACCCCCCTCCCCGCGTGACGTCATACCCGTGACGTCATACCCCCCGGGCCCTAACCTCCGCCCCCCTGTCCCCTGGCGATAAAGAGGTACAGATTCCTGGGCACAGCGTTCGTTGAGCACAGGAATCTCCCTACATTAGCAGTCAGCAGGCTATGCAGCCTGGCGGAAAACGCCGGGCTTGGCCTGGAAAGCTGACTGCTATGCAACCTGCGGGAAGCACAGAGGATCTCTAGATCTAAGTGCATCTTAGGGTCCCTTGCGGACCTACCCGCACCTTATTACCATTACCATTACAGCGCTGCATACACAACAATGATCGCAGCAAAACAAATTCCAACACTACAAATAAATAAAACAACACTACAAATAAAACAACAGTAAACCTAGGAAACCAAAATGGGAAATAAGATTAGACAATAATAAAACAAAACTACGAAAAGACATAGGAAGACTGACACAGTACAACAACGGCAACAGATCAAACAAAATAACAAAACATATACAACAAATAATACAAAATAACAATAAACCAATAATTGAAATCATGGACACACTCAAACAGAAACTTGTCGTATACTCGGGTAGACTCCGCAGATATAAGGAATCAAACACCAGAAAACTACAAAACAACTTATTCAGAAACAATGAAAAAAGATTTTATAACAATCTAGACAATACAGAAGAAACTAAGATAACCCCAAGCAAAGAAGAAATAACCACGTTTTGGCAAACAATCTGGAGCAACCCAGTCGAACATAATAGCACAGCCCAGTGGATAGAAACAGAACAGCAGAAGCACCAACACATCAACAATAGAATAGATATAACAATCACAACTGATGAAATCACGCAGATAACAAAGAAAACACATAATTGGAAAGCCCCTGGAGTGGACGGAATACAAAACTACTGGTACAAACAGCTCACATCAACACACAGTTACCTAGCCACATGTATAACAGACATTATCAAACACCCACACAAAACACCAATCTTCCTCAGAAGATAGAACATACGTAAAACCAAAAAACAATGATACAGAAAATCCTGCTAACTACAGACCTATCACATGCCTATCAAAACTATACAAAATAATAACATCACTAATCACGCAAAAAATAGAACTACATCTCACACAATATAACATCATGACAGAAGAACAGAAAAGCTGTCGTAAACAGAGTCAAGGATGCAAAGAACAACTTATAATAGACAGTACAATAATGAAGCAAGCAGAACAACAACGAAACAACCTCTACACGTGCTACATAGACTATAAGAAGGCATTCGACTCTGTTCCACATAGTTGGCTACGACAAGTCCTAGAAATATATAAAATCCCCGACACACTCATACAGTTCCTAACACATGTGATGAGCACGTGGAGAACAAAAATACATCTACACACCGACGCACAACAAATAAAAACAGAAGAAATACACATAAGAAGAGGAATATTCCAAGGAGACTCGCTGAGCGCACTATGGTTCTGCATCTGCCTAAACCCATTTTCACAAGCACTCAATAACACAAGACAAGGATACGCAATAAAACACAGAAAAAGAACACTACATATCATCAGTCACTTACTATATATGGATGACATTAAATTATACGCCTCAACACATACACAAATCAAACAACTTATCAAAACAACAGAAGACTACAGTTTAGACATCAACATGGAATTTGGTATAGACAAATCTAAAACAATCAAAATGATAAAAGGCAGGTGGGAGGAGAACGAGGAAATAAAGACAATGAATGAACAGCTCATCACATCACTACAAGAACAAGAAACATACAAATACCTAAGGTTTTATCAAAATACAAAACTACAACATAAAAACATTAAACAACAAATAACACAGAAGTACAAAACAAGAATCACATCCATACTCAAAAGTAAACTTAATTCTAAACACATAATGAAAGCAATAAACACATACGCAATACAACTTCTCACATACTCATTTGGCGTTAGCAAATGGTCGAATACGGACACTGAAGAACTGAACAGACTAACAGAACCATGCTAACTAAATACCGCATGCACCACCCCAAATCGTGCATCAAACGTGTAACACTCCCACGTGCACAAGGGGGAGAGGGCTCATAGACATCACACAACTACACAACAAACAAATCAACAACTTTAGACAATACTTCCACAATAAACAAGGCAGTTCACTGCACAGAGCAATTAACACATTAGACACTAATATAATACCACTCAACCTCAGTCAACAAGAACCAGAAGAAGAGATATTAACAACAACGATGAAACGCACACAACAGATAAGGCAACAAAATGGTCACAAAAAACATTACACGGCAGACACTACAACATAATACAGCAACCACACATCAATAAATTATACTCATACCCATGGTTAACAAAAGGAGAACTACAACCAGAAACAGAAGGATTTACAATAGCAATACAAGACCAGGTGATAGCAACTAAAAACTACATGAAACACATCCTGAAAGATCCAAACACACAAACGACCAGTGCAGAAGATGTCACCAATACCCAGAAACAATAGACCACATCACTAGTGGGTGTAAACTCCTCGCTAGTACAGAATACACAGAGAGGCACAATATAGTAGCTAAAATAATCCACCAAGAAATAGCACTAAAACACAGACTCATCACAGAGCACACACCATACTACAAGTATCATTCACAGACAATACTGGAGAACAACTACGTCAAACTATACTGGGACACTACATTACACACGGACAGAACGGTCGGACACAACAGACCAGATATAACACTTACACTGAAGGAAGACAAAGTCACCTACTTTCTGGACATAGCTATCCCCAACGACACAAACATAAAAAACAAAGAACAAGAGAAAATAGATAAATACATACCACTAGCGATGGACATAAAACAGACGTGGAAACAAAACAAAATCATTATCCTACCATTCATCATGTCACCAACAGGAGTCACACCACTCTCATTCACACAAAATCTACATAAACTCAATCTACACAAACAAATACACACAACCATCCAAAAAGCTGTAATACTGAAAACATGCCACTTAGTCCGAAAATTCCTTAACCCACCCCAATAAATAAAAACAAAAAACCTCCTACTTACTTGGTACCCACCCGTAAATAGGAGTATAAACCAGGGAATCCTGAAGCGACACACATACCGCATAATAATAATAAAAATCAAATTTTGTTATTTATAGATTTTCGCAATTACCATAACTCTAACGAAAGATAACAATAACAATAATAATAACAATAACAATAACAATAACAATAACAATAGCCACCCTTTAACCTCAACTCAACTCAAACAATTATCCCA
The DNA here is from genome assembly GCA_901521435.1 of Crematogaster levior. Classification (NCBI taxonomy): domain Eukaryota; kingdom Metazoa; phylum Arthropoda; class Insecta; order Hymenoptera; family Formicidae; genus Crematogaster; species Crematogaster levior. Next base: position 83,477 of record CABEGB010001254.1, on the reverse strand, counting down.
GCAATTAGCAGTCTTAAGTGAGCAATTTGATACTTAAATAAGCGTCGATGGAATACAACACGTGAGTAATCCCCTTTATCCACCCACTCAAATCACTACACCACGACGAGATAGTCCAGGAGAAGAGGTGTCCCTCACTCGACTTAGAGATGCGATAGATATAATCTCCATATACAATGGACACAATATGTCCGTACTTTGCTTTAACAAAATTTGCGAACGCGCTTTAGAACTTATTCCGCAATCATGAATATTATTTGATTCAGTTTATAACCAATAAATTACAGGGACACGCCTATGCAGCCGTAGAAGGAGTAGAATACCATAGCATTTATGATTTAACTAGGCGGCTAAAATTAATATTTGGCCCGAATAAATCGGTTGATCAATATCACGGCGAACTCGCTAATATTTATATGAAGCCGAATGAAAATATTTTTGATTATATAACGAAAATGCAAGAATTATGTACTGCAATCATAGATGGTGAAAGTGATGCAGGTTTCATAAATGACGACACGAAACGTAATATCAAACAGACTTTCATAGCTAGCTTCGTTAACCACCTGATCTCTTGGTACGAGTTAAATTAGAACGGTGTTATAGTCTTGAGAATAGTATTGTAGCTGCAGTTCAACTTTCAAAAACCATCGAAGTCGAAAACGCTTCCAGGACAACCCGGTCCAAATTACCCTGTAACTAAAATTTGTCGCTATTGCAAAACTCCGGGACATTTCATGAATGAATGCCGCAAACTCGCGTATGGAAGAGCTCTTGAGAAAAACTTGTGGCGGTTGATGTCCACGCGCCCCAGATGCCGCTACCAGCCGGTCCGGCGCCCTCCAGGCGCAAGCAGAGGCTTACGACACGGCCGCTCTTCTAGCGCTGCCGGCGTCGTGTCGCCGGAAGACAGCGCCATCGCTATGGCGACTGTCCGTGAGCCGTCGGAGTAACTGCCGCGTGCTCCGACTTCCCGTTTCTTCTTCTCGTTTGAACTCTCGCCGTGTCCGCACGTGCGTGTAACGAGAGTTCCTTCTAGTCGCGACTGTGATACTCTGGCTCAATTGTAATAATAAGTACGGCAGCTAGTCTTTTGAATAAACCGTTTATTGTTATCTGTTACATCGTGTCTTAATCTGATCGCTCCCTATCGCTCTCGTGGGCTTAATCCCACAACTGGTGACCCCTTCGTCAGAAATTCGGAGCACCGCCATATTTGCTTCGTTAAGTGTGAGTGCCACGTGGCAAGTGTAAGAGCAGACGCGGAGCACAGACCGGGATGCATCGTACTCCACCGGGGACGCTTCAGGACGGAGCCGCCGGGAACGCTAGCGGCGACCTGATCGACGCTGTTCCAGCTTCGGCGCCGGAGCTCGTGGCTCGCGCCCCGTCGGCCGGAGCACTGAGTCAGCCGTCGGCGACGGAATCCATCGACGCAGTCTATAACTGCCGGCTGCCGCCCTTTTGGCGGGCAAACCCAGAGCTGTGGTTCTTCCAAGTAGAATCAGCCTTCCAGGTTCACAGGATGAGGGGAGATGACTCAAAATATCATATGGTGGTGTCCAAACTCGACACCGACTCGCTGCAAGAGATGGCGGACGTCATCATGGCACCGCCCTCGGAGGGCAAGTACGAATTTCTAAAGACGGCGATCCTCAGCCGTTTCACGGACTCGGCCGACCGCCAGCTGCGCAGGCTGCTCACCCAGGTGGAGACAAAAAGCTCGGAGACAAAAAGTCGTCACAGCTTCTTTGGCAGATGAGAACCTTAGCCGGCGACAGGGCTTCCGAAGACATTCTGCGGGTGAAATGGTTAGACCTCCTCCCGGTGAGCTCACAAAAGTTTTTACGCATTTTTAAGGCCTCCAGCCTCGATGAGCTGGCAACCGCGGCAAACGAACTCCTCGATGGCGGCCACCCCGTCATGGCAGTCAACCCGGCTCCTTCGCGTGCTATCTCTCCGGCCCGCGCGCCGGCTCCGCGGCCCGCAGCGAGCGACGCATTGAGCAAGGGCATCGCCGCGCTGCGTCTCTCCATGTCGCAGCTTATCTCACTCAATAGAGACATTCTGGACCAAATCAGGTCGAGCTCAGCAAATCCAGGTAGCTGGAGCGGTCGAGGAGGCCGCCCGCGTTCGCGCTCGCGTTCCCCCTCGCCAAATCCGGTATCCGACGTGTGCTATTATCACCAGCGCTGGGGCGCGGCGGCGAAGCATTGCCTCCAGCCCTGCAACTACCGCAGCGGTAGCAAGCCGGCTCGGCAGCCGGAAAACTAAGTGCGCCAACGGGCCTGCAGGCGGCTAACGTTGGCGTTCCCACGTCAGAGAATCGCCTGCATGTGTTCGACAGGACGACCGGCACCAAGTTCCTGGTAGACTCCGGGTCGGTAGTTTCGATCCTACCTCGTGCCGCGGTCAAAGGACGCACTCGACCGCATGATCTAAGGCTCTTCGCAACCAACGCCACGGCCATCGCCACCTATGGGCAGCACGCGATGACACTCAACCTGGCGCTGAGGTGAGCCTTCAAGTGGAATTTTATTGTAGCGGACGTCAACACGGCCATTCTGGGTGCGGACTTCCTCTCTTACTACGGACTCCTGGTAGATGTAAAAAGAAAGCGCATCTTCGACTCACAAGGGAAGTTCGGCAAGTGTAAAATTCAAAAAAATCTGAAATTTTGCATAAGTTGAACTAGATGGACCTAATCACGAAGCAATTTTTTTTAGCGGCTGATATTCGGTTTTAAGAGTGGAAACACCCTCTTGAAAAAAATCTGTGTTTACGTTTCTGAGTGAATATCTCCGAAACAATAAGTGTTCGCGAGCGAACGTTAGGGCTCCGCCAAGCCCCATCACGCTGCATTGCATCACCTGTGTTGCATGGCCTGTGCAACACAGGGGGTGTAATGCAGCAATACCATACGTGGAGAGTAGCGGCAGTGATGTGTGTTCTATCGCACGCATTGCTGTCGTTGCTCTCCAATCACGCTGTACGCGGGACTTACGTCCCGCTATCATTACATGTTGTACTTAGCCGCGCTCACGCGGAGCGCGCTAAGGTAGCGAAACGGCGGCGCTGCCGTTTTCTCCACGCATTCAAAAAGCCTTGTCATCGTCCCCAATTATTTGTGTCAAACTATACTGATATAAATGTACTCATATAGAATTTTCCGAGCTTTTCTGGAGTGTTCTTTTTATGTCGTCATTTCCTTCAAGAGGAAGTGACGACAGGAAAGAACATTCCAGAAAAGCACAGTATAAAAAGCGGATGCAGAGTGGGGACGGGGCCAGTCTACTGTGATCCGCTCAGGTACGACCCGCACTTCGAAAGTTTCAGAACGCACATAGTGATTCACACGCAACATCTCAGATAATTGCCTTTTATCTGAGTTCGGCGGTTTTTCGCGACAGCAAAGTCGCACGCTTTGCTGCTTTCAATACACGCGTAGCTTAGGAGTCGCTTACTCCACGCGCTCGCGAACTCCGCGCTGATACGCGCCTCGAACGCTCTCCCTCGGTTGTCGCGTTCCTCGCGGACTTGCACTGTCCGCGCTGTGCGCCGCGCCCTGAAAGTGTGTGAGAGTGTGAGAAAACTGTACATTTTCTGTATACATCAACTTTAATAACTTTGACTGTGTAAATATACTCTTGTTGTTCAGTGTTAAAAAACTTGCGTGAATTCATTTGTGTGTGCGTGTTCGTGATCTGTCCATCTTTCTCCCACGGCTCCATCCCGCGCCGAACATTTTGGTCCTTCGAGCCGGATCCCGTCCTGTGAGCCGGCAGTGCGAGAACGCTCGTGTGCGGTGAGACCAAGCAAGAGCTGCAAATAAAGATGGAACCGTTGATCGCAGGTCAACAAGAGATTTCCGGGCGCATTGCGCGTACGCTCGAAAATCTCAAAAAGGCCGGAGCTTCGAAGATTACTGGTCCGCTGATCGCGACCACACTCGCGTTGCTCGATAAGAAGTGGGCGAAGTTTGAGGAGCAACATGAGCGGATGCGTAACAGCCACTGGGCCGAGTTAAAAACGCACGACTACTACGTGCAAGATTATTACGGGAAGGTGGAGAGCGTATACACCCAACAGCGGGCCGCGGTGTTGGAACTCGAGGCCGCTCGAACCGTCAGTTCCGAGGACGGGCAGCAGGCAGAGCGGGCCGCCCCTCCCCGTACCACTTTACCTCGGATTCAACTGCCACAGTTCTCGGGGAGATATGAGGATTGGCCGTCCTTCCGGGACCTCTTCAAATCACTGATTGTGAACGATCCAACAATATCGGACGTAACCAGGTTGCACTACCTCAAGACCAGTCTAAAGGGAGAGGCAGAGACACTGGTACGGAGCTTGTCAACCACAGACGCTAATTTCGGTCGCGCGTGGGAAGCGTTGGTAGACTTCTACGAGAACACTCGCCTCCTGGTGCGCTCGTATTATGCGGCGTACACCGCGCTGCCAAGGATGAAGTCGGAGTCACCTGCGGAGTTGAGGAAGCTCTTCCACATGATGACAAGCACGGTCGGGTCACTGGAGGGTATCGGGCGCCCCATCTCGAGCAGTGAGGATCTCTTCGTGTTCCTCACTGTCGAGATGCTTGATCCCCGCTCGCGGCGCGAGTGGGAGAACACTGTCAGCGGTACAACGGAGCCGCCGACGTATGCCGAGCTGCGGCAATTTGTCGAACGAAGGCTACATACCTTGGATGCGATGCAGCCCGCCAAGGTAGAGTCAGCAAAGACGGCGCGGTCCCACCACGTGAAGAAGGAGACCAGTGGGGGAGAGCAAGCCAAGCGGAACAAGGAACGCTGCACCTTGTGCAGGAAGGACCACTTTCTAATGGTCTGCGACGCCTTCCGCGGGAAGGCGGCATCAGAGAGGCGTCGGTTCGTCGAGGAGACCCAACTGTGTTGCAACTGCCTGGGAAAACATAAATTGGGTGAGTGCAGGTCCAAACGCAATTGTTCCGTGTGCGAAGGTCGACACCATTCCGTATTGCATGACGCGTACTTACCATCCGTGAGCGCCGCGGGTTCCGGGACTGTCAAGACGTCTCACATTGCTCGTCACGAGGTGGGGGAGCGCGTTGCGGTCCTCTTGGCCACCGCGAGAATTGCCGTGCGCGACCAGCACGGCGAACTGCATTCGGCGCGAGCGTTAGTGGACCAGGGCTCCGAGGTGTCAATCGTGACGGAGGCCTTCGCGCAGCGGCTACGACTCCCGCGTACCCGTACGCCCGTGACAGTCTTCGGCGTTGGTGGGCAGCAGACCGGCATCGCGCGCGGGCAGGTGCGGCTGGAGATCCTGTCGCGCCGGCGGGACTGTCCCCTCTCAGCCACCGCGCTCGTGCTCCCGCGACTCACAGTATACGCGGGACTTGACAGCATGGCCGTCCGAGAGTGGCCACATCTTCGTGGGTTGGAGCTGGCAGACCCAGACTTTGCTTCGGCGGATCGCATCGACGTGCTGCTCGGTGCGGACGTTTACGCTGCCATCCTGGGCCCGGGTGTGCGACGCGGGGGGCCTCGAGAGCCGATAGCTCAACAGACGAGCCTCGGTTGGATTGTCTCTGGGGCGGTGGACACGGTCGCCACGCAATCCTTTGCCGCACAGCACTTCTGTGCGGCCGACGACACGCTCAATTCTCTGGTCCAGCGCTTCTGGACTCAGGAGGAGGTGGGGGGTCCATGCAGTGTCCTCTCTGAAAGGGAGAAAGAGTGTGAGGCATTCTTCGAGGAGACACACACACGTGATCGCGACGGGCGGTATGTGGTACGACTCCCGACGGCAACCCCTTTCCCCGATCTGACGGATACGCGGGGGTTAGCGAGTCGGATGCTCACGCGAGTGGAACGCGGACTCGCGCGGGACGTCCGCAAGGCCGAACTGTACCGGGCGTTCATGTCCGAGTATGAGCAGCTCGGACATATGTCGCGCGTCGACCAGGAGAATGACAGGAGTGCGCGAGTGTGCTTCTTACCTCATCACGGCGTGGTCAAGGAGGCGAGCTCGACGACGAAGCTCCGAGTCGTCTTCAACGGCTCGGCGGCGGTGCGGGGCGGCGCGTCACTTAACCAGGGGCTCCTTGTCGGACCGAATTTGCTGCCACCCCTCGCGGACGTCCTTTTGCGATGGCGGTGGCACCGGTACGTAGTCGCGGCGGACGTGGAAAAAATGTACCGCCAGATCCTCGTCCATCCGGATGACCGCGACCTGCAACGGATTTTGTGGAGGAATGAGTCAGGTGAAGTGCGCGAATATCGCCTGAATACGGTCACCTACGGGTTAGCGTGTGCACCATACCTGGCGATCCGGGCGTTGCGCCAGCTCGCCGACGACGAGGGGGGTCGTTACCCAGAGGCGGCCATCTCCGTGAAGCGGGACGTCTACGTGGACGACGTCCTCTCCGGCGCGTCGACCGTTGAGGGAGCCCGTCGCTTGCTGGTGGAGTTGCGGGAACTCTTCATGGCGGGCGGCTTCCCGCTACGGAAGTGGGCGTCGAACGACGCGGACTTACTCCGCTCGCTCCCAGCGGGGGAGCTCGCGCGCCCTGGCGTGCGCGAGTGGCTGCCACAAGATAGCCACTCAGCGCTGGGCCTAACGTGGCATCCGAGCGAGGATGTCCTGGCCGTCAGCGCACGGATCGCAGTGCCGGTCCTCCTGACTAGGCGATCCGTGCTATCACAATCCGCACGATTGTTCGATCCGCTGGGGTTGCTTGCCCCAGTGGTGGTCCGTGCGAAGATCCTCTTTCAGAGCACCTGGCTGCAGGGCCTAGGCTGGGACACTCCCCTGGCGCCCGCCGACGCGACACTCTGGAGGACCTTCCTCGAAGAACTTCCCAGATTGGCGGAGATCCGGGTGCCCCGATGGCTGTGCAGCTCGCGGGGCGGGGAGGCCAGTGAGCTCCATGGGTTCGCCGACGCCTCAGAGCGGGCGTACTCTGCTGTGGTCTACCTGCGGACGAGAGACGAACAACGTGAGGACAGATGGACAACGCGCTTAATTATGGCAAAAACGAGGGTGGCGCCGCTAAAGCAAATTTCCTTACCACGGCTGGAGCTGTGCGCGGCGTCACTCCTCGTCAGACTGGTGGCGCATGTCCAGACAGTACTGGACCTCGGGGACGAACCAACGCACCTCTGGTCGGATTCCACCGTGGCTCTAGGCTGGATCCGAGGACACCCGTCACGGTGGAAGACCTTCGTGGCCAACCGGGTGTCCGAGATCCAGACCACCCTCCCGACGGCATGCTGGCACCATGTGGCGGGCACCGACAACCCCGCTGACTGCGCCTCTCGGGGCATATCACCGGGCGAACTCATCACCCACTCACTGTGGTGGCACGGCCCCTCTTGGCTGGCTCACCACACCATCCACTCGGAGGCAGACGACAACGCGGCACCGGATCACGAGCTTCCCGAAGCACGCGGTCGGACGTGCGCGAACACCACGCGGACAAGGGACGAAGAACCGGAATTGCTCACCCGGTACTCAAACCTGAACCGGCTCCTGCAGATCACAGCCTGGTGCCGGCGGTGGCTGACGAAAGCTAACCGCACCACGGCGCCTCCCACGGCGGACGAACTCGACCGGGGTCTCTTGGCCTGGGTGAAGCGGGTGCAGGCGTCAACGTACGCGGGAGACATCGACGCAGTGTCACGGGGCGAACCTTTGCCGCGGGGCAGCGGCCTCGCCAAACTCACCCCGTTCCTTGACACTCAGGGCCTGCTCCGGGTTGGCGGCAGACTGAAGCACTCGCTGCTGGCACCCGACGAGAAGCACCCATTCATCCTGCCCAGAGACTCTACGTTGACCAGACTCCTGGTTGACTGCTGCCACGCCCGAGTCCTGCACGGCGGAGTACAGCAGACGCTGGGTCTGTTGCGCCAACGATTCTGGATTCCGGGCGGCCGAACAGTCGTCAAGGGCCGCATCCATCGCTGTCTGCGATGCGTGCGATGGCGGGCGGCGACGCCTCAGCAGATCATGGGGTCTCTGCCGGAGACCAGGGTGACACCGTCACGGCCATTCCAGCACACTGGCGTGGACTACGCAGGGCCGATTATGCTGCGAACGAGCGGAGGGCGAGGACACAAGGCGCACAAGGCCTTCATCGCCATCTTCGTGTGCCTCTGCACGCGGGCGGTGCACGTCGACGTGGTATCCGCTTACACCACCGAGGCATTCTTGGCCACTCTTCGCCGCTTCGTCGCCCGCCGCGGGCTGCCACAGGTTATGGTGAGTGATTGCGGGACGAACTTTACAGGTGCGGAAGCTGAGCTGCGGGCCCTCTTCACGGCCAGCAACGTGGAAGCCCAGCGCATCGGCCGGGCGCTCGCCGCCGAGCGCATAGAGTGGCGGTTCAACCCACCGGCCGCACCGCACTTCGGCGGCCTGTGGGAAGCGGCGGTGAAGGCGGTAAAGCATCACTTGCGACGGGTGCTCGGCGACACTACCCTCACATACGAGGAGATGGCGACCTTCCTCGCTCAGGTAGAGGCGTGCCTGAACTCGCGACCGATCGCCCCTCTTTCCGACGATCCCGACGACGTCGCGGCACTTACTCCCGGGCACTTCTTGGTCGGCACGTCGCTACTGGCCGTGCCAGAGCCGACACTCGCGGACGTCGCGACGAGCCGTCTTACCCGGTGGCAACATATACAACAGATGAGGGACCACTTTTGGCGGCGGTGGTCCCAGGAATGCATCCACCGCTTGGCCGAGCGACCCAAGTGGCGAACGGTCACCTCGAATCCGCGTATCGGACAGCTGTGTCTCGTGCGGAGCGAGACAACACCACCGGCACGATGGCCACTGGCCCGCATCACGACATGCCATCCGGGTGATGATGGTCGGGTGCGCGTGGTCGGCCTCCGAACGGCCACCTCAACCGTCACTCGGCCACTCACAAAAATAGTTTTTCTGCCAGTCGAATCGGCCACTGGCACCGGCGACGCGCGAGACACAGCTGGCCATTAAGTCACACCGTGCGCACCTTCTCTGTGACAAATTTCACTTGCACTTTATTCATCTTGCACCGCATTGTACACTCACATTCGTCATATTGTCGCGTCTCATACCTCAGTTCACTTCACTCACGGACTTTCGCGTACGCGGACTTATTCGCGGCGGCACCACGCTACGTGCCATCGAACGCGATCCGCCGCTACTACGACGCAGCTTCAATCAGCTGATCACGCGAACCGGCACGCAGCGAACACGTGCGTCGCGAAATACGTACACCTCGCAGGTGCTACTACTTGCGCCGAGCGCGAGTCGCCGCTCGCGACACCACGCCGCGGCTCGCGCGGCACTTAGCCGCGAACGTCACGCGCGTCGCGCGCTCGCCGCGCGCGATGCAAACCGCTAATCTGCTTCGTCCGGTAAACTTACCGGAGGCGGGCGGAATGTTCGCGAGCGAACGTTAGGGCTCCGCCAAGCCCCATCACGCTGCATTGCATCACCTGTGTTGCATGGCCTGTGCAACACAGGGGGTGTAATGCAGCAATACCATACGTGGAGAGTAGCGGCAGTGATGTGTGTTCTATCGCACGCATTGCTGTCGTTGCTCTCCAATCACGCTGTACGCGGGACTTACGTCCCGCTATCATTACATGTTGTACTTAGCCGCGCTCACGCGGAGCGCGCTAAGGTAGCGAAACGGCGGCGCTGCCGTTTTCTCCACGCATTCAAAAAGCCTTGTCATCGTCCCCAATTATTTGTGTCAAACTATACTGATATAAATGTACTCATATAGAATTTTCCGAGCTTTTCTGGAGTGTTCTTTTTATGTCGTCATTTCCTTCAAGAGGAAGTGACGACAGGAAAGAACATTCCAGAAAAGCACAGTATAAAAAGCGGATGCAGAGTGGGGACGGGGCCAGTCTACTGTGATCCGCTCAGGTACGACCCGCACTTCGAAAGTTTCAGAACGCACATAGTGATTCACACGCAACATCTCAGATAATTGCCTTTTATCTGAGTTCGGCGGTTTTTCGCGACAGCAAAGTCGCACGCTTTGCTGCTTTCAATACACGCGTAGCTTAGGAGTCGCTTACTCCACGCGCTCGCGAACTCCGCGCTGATACGCGCCTCGAACGCTCTCCCTCGGTTGTCGCGTTCCTCGCGGACTTGCACTGTCCGCGCTGTGCGCCGCGCCCTGAAAGTGTGTGAGAGTGTGAGAAAACTGTACATTTTCTGTATACATCAACTTTAATAACTTTGACTGTGTAAATATACTCTTGTTGTTCAGTGTTAAAAAACTTGCGTGAATTCATTTGTGTGTGCGTGTTCGTGATCTGTCCATCTTTCTCCCACGGCTCCATCCCGCGCCGAACAATAAGAAATATCGAAAAATGTTTTAAATAAAAGTTTTATGGTTTCAAGAGCACTTTATAACGGTGTAATTAGATTTTTTTTAAATGTTAATTTTTTCGAAATATCCCCACCACTTATTTTTTTTTATTTAAATTTTAAATTTTTCTTGCAACTAAATTAAAGTTCATTTCACGCCAAATTCAATCATATATAATAAAGTTATGTTCCGTGAATGCGTCTTTGAGAAATAAGCTAAAAACGACGCCCTTATAGGCATACTCTCAATTTTATCGACTCGCTACTTGGCTACGACACAGCTTCTCTTTCTTTTATAACTTTCCGCAATACAAAAATATGATAAAAACGGATGTTGATAATAACTTATAATACCTAATCACGTTAGTGATTTTTGTATATTACACATGTTATATATAATATAGTTATCATAATATATGTATATATCATAATACATATGATATATGTATATGTATATCGCGAGAGGAAAATTAAATTTGTCAAGAAAATAATTACTTATTTAAATCTTTGGTAAAGAAACATTAAAGATTATCGTCTAGAATGATACAATGCAACGAAATAAACGGGTGTACTATAACGTATATGTAATATTTTCTGTTTATATAAACATCATTATATTTATGAGTGAAACACGAATGAAAATGAATACACCTAAACACAATATCAAATCTATTTATTTCATGCGTAAATAGATCCGGAAATATCAGCAAACATATGTGTGGATGTATACATAAAGAAACATTATATGTATAAAAGGTAAAGAAAGTAAAGAAAGAAGAAACTTGTATTATATAGTAGGCTATAATTAATTATATGATCCTAATTACATACTAACTTTCATTTGACCATTTTTGTCAGCTGTTTCGTTTTTAAGATATTCTACTGTTTTATTTAAAAAATGGAACATTTTATAAGAAGCAATACAGAAATATGACTTGCATTACTGTTGGTAATATTATTTGTATATAAAACTCTTCGGTATATATGTTTCTGATTGTAAGAGTATCAAAGTCTAAAAGAGTAACAAAATAAGGAAGTTATTGAATCATTGAATGGTTCAAAGGTTGAAAGATAACCGAGATGGAAGCAAAAGGTGGAAAGATTATAAGAAGGTTATCTTTAATGTTCATATTTTTTATATTATTAGTTGGTATAAAAGCCATCTCTTTCTGCATTTCATTCATATGTTATTTAACGTGTTGTGCGTGTGATACTTTACGCAAAAAATTTTCATATAACCGTTACTCAAGCATTTGTGTCAAAATGGTTATAAATGTAGCAAACGTTATAAATTTGTTAATTACAACGTTCCACATTGCAAATCTGGCTGTCACTCCCGTTAATCATCGCGAAGTAGAACTCCACGATGCAATTTCCAGCTTGATAAGAAATTCTATAAACGATTATGTTACAATTGAATATGATTGGGGACTTGATTTTGATGATCCATCGGAACCTCATGATGTACAACTTGTAGATTCGTATGATTTTTATACTGAAGAAGACAGCTACGAAGATGAAATTTGTATTATAAATGACGAAGGTGGAAGTGTAGATTTAAATTATAAAAGAAAAGCGGTGGAATATTGGAATAGTGGGAAAAAAAGACGTTTATCCCTTTTTGTTGTACAGGATCGTTTTAAAAAGGTAAATTCTCTTAAGAAATAAGCATAGTACTAACTGCAGATGAATGAATATTATTATTAATAATAAATAGTTGTTTATAATTGATAAAAAACGTTGATAATAAGAGAAGTCAGGAATGACGTTTTTGAGTCGCATGTTTATTTGCACTCGATTCGCATTAATTTTGCTTATGTTTAATATAATTTTTTTAAATATTTAAATTGGATTTTTTCTTTTATAGGTAAAACACATTTCGCAATTGTACCGATGGCAAGAGTATGTAATGCGTGGAGGAACAAACAAAGACAAATTGATATTTATTGCTGAATATGTACTGATAAAATTTCAAGAAGCTATTGAGAGAGGATCTATCATTCATGATCTAGATTTACGAAGGTGGGCGCTAGAAGCAAAAGAGCAAGTTGATTTTACTACGTTTAGAGCAGGACATTGGTGGATATGGAATTTTAAAAAGGCTCATCACATTACATCACGTAAAATAACAAAATTTAAATCGCAATCTAATTCACAATCTGATGTATTGATACGTCAAAATGCAGAAGAATTTGTGAAAACTGTAAAACCACATATTGATGTAATTGGTGAAGGATCAACTTATAATGCAGATGAAAGCGGATTTAATCTAGAAATACATTCTGGAAGAACAGCTAATATGGGAGCAAAGACAATCGAAGCTACTATTCAATCTTTATCTTTTATAAGTCACAGTTATACTATTATGCCAATTATATCTGCGGATGGATCTCTTTTTTTGCCTCTATATATAGTCTTGAAAGAAATTACTACATTTGGTCCACGAGTAGAAGAAACCCCTTTTCGACCTGTTAATGTTTACATTGCGGCTTCAAAATCCGAAAAGCTTACAACTCAACACTTTAAAAATTGGTTTTTAGAAGTATATCTTCCAAATACTAAAGAGAAAAGTTTGCTATTGTTAGATTCATGGACAGGCCATTGTCCAGAACAATTAATAGAACATATACCAAAAGACAAACAAGTAACTATTTTAACAATTACCAAAGAAAACAACTGCTTTTGTACAACCTTTAGATGTTTTTGGCTTCAGAATCTAGAAAAATTTTATTCGAAGCTTTTCTGATAATGTTATTTTACATAATTACGATGTAAATTTACATTTACGCAATAACATCATAAAATTACAGTCTTTGACACATAATCAACTTTCTTCTCCAAGATTTAAAAATTTATTTAAATATAGTTGGTACAAAAGTGGTTATTTATCAACAAGGCCGGAAAAGTTTGAGAATCCAATCAATTATTGTTATTTTAAAGAAGAAAAGAATATACCAAAATGCAGCATTTGTGGTAAAATGGCTTTTATACGTTGTGCGTGGTGCAAAAATTATTTTTGTTTTGACCATTTCTTTGAACAATATCATTATTGTAACAATTATATAAAATAAATATTTTATTTTTGTTAAAATAAAACCGAAAAGAAACTGTGTAAAAATACCGGAGAGTTTTATATATAAATAATAATACTAACAATAATGTAAGTCATATTTTTGTATTGCTTCTTACAAGATGTTTCATTTTAATAGAAACAGTAGAGTATCTTAAAAACGAAACAACTGACAAAAATGGTCAGATGAAAATTAGTATGTAATTAGAATCATATAATTAATTATAACCTCTTATATAATACGTGTTTTTTTTATATGTATACATATACACATATGTGCGTTTGCTGATATTTCCGGATCTATTTACGTATGAAATAAATAGATTTGATATTGTGTTTAGGTGTATTCATTTTCATTCGTGTTTCACTCATAAATATAATAATGTTTATATAAACAGAAAATATTACGTATACGTTATAGTACACCCGTTTATTTCGTTGCGTTGTATCATTCTAGACGATAATCTTTAATGTTTCTTTACCAAAGATTTAAATAAGTAATTATTTTCTTGACGAATTTAATTTTCCTCTCGCGATATACATATATATCATATGTATTATGATATATACATATATTATGATAACTATATTATATATAACATGTGTAATATACAAAAATCACTAACGTGATTAGGTTTATTATAAACATCCGTTTTATCATATTTTTGTATTGCGGAAAGTTATAGAAGAAAGAGAAGCTCTGTCGTAGCCAAGTAGCGAGTCGATAAAATTGAGAGTATGCCTATAAGGGCGTCGTTTTTAGCTTATTTCTCAAAGACGCATTCACGGAACATAACTTTATTATATATGGTTGAATTTGGCGTGAAATGAACTTTAATTTAGTTGCAAGAAAAATTTAAAATTTAAATAAAAAAAATAAGTGGTGGGGATATTTCGAAAAAATTAACATTTTTTAAAAATCTAATTACACCGTTATAAAGTGCTCTTGAAACCATAAAACTTTTATTTAAAACATTTTTCGATATTTCTTATTGTTTCGGAGATATTCACTCAGAAATGTAAACACAAATTTTTTTCAAGAGGGTGTTTCCACCCTTAAAACCGAATATCAGCCGCTAAAAAAAATTGCTTCGTAATTAGGTCCATCTAGTCTAAATTTATGCAAAGTTTCAGATTTTTTTTAATTTTACACTTGCCGAACTTCCCTTATAAGTTATATAAATTTGAACAAAAAACGGTAAAAACTTATTCAAGTACTTAATATTATCATGTGTGGCAGGTGTGGCATACTCCTCTGTATTCAAATTATTATCTTGAAGTTTCTTTAAGCGCTCCTTTGCATGGACTAACCACTTTTGTTGGAACTGTAATTTGCTCATCGGTTGCAATATCATGAGCTTGTCTTATTATACCTAGAAAAATAAATATATAAGAGACGTTGATAACGTAATTGCATTTGCATGATTGCATTTGAAATGAATCAAGCAAACAATCGAGCAAACAAATATCTCTTTCCACTAATAACAGATTTCCTAACCTGTTATACCAGTCAACTTTAACAATTAATATTTCACTTCACTGTGCAGAGCAACAATTTCTACTTACATATTCGTGTTGAAAAAGCAAAAATACACAATATTGTAAAGTTGAAGCAAATCAATAAGGACGTCCTTCTCTTTTAGTATTACCGGTAAAATTAAATCATACCCAATAGCAAGTATATATCAAACCTATACACAAAGCATTATCTTCTACTCCAATACAATTTCTAATGCAAATAATAACTTACATATTATAAAGTCTTGTATCTCTTTTTATCTTCACTAGTCCTCCACTACAGAATGCTACCGTGCGAATGAGACGATGCGCCAAACAGACGAGGCAGCCACGTGATACGTGTGTCCATTACATCTAAACTTTTTGCACTCTATTGCACTAGTTCTCTTGTCTTCTTTTTTTCATCCACAAATCAGAGCTATATTAAACCCACCGCACACAGTGCTTATTGAATCCATTGATTATTCTATAAATGCAACAATCAGAACCAAGTATTTCTAGTATATCATAAAATCTGCAGTGGATTTTACTGTTCGTATATACTTATGATATTCGAAAAATGTACGGAATATTACGTATAAGCTCAGTATATTTCAGGACTATGCTATTCCATATATCGTCAGATTATTGGATGCAGTAGGTCCTATAAATATATGATTCGTGATATACTGTGAGCGATATTCTCCGAATATTACCAGTATATTATATACGTCCTGATCCTAATGAATTCGGTATATTCGAATGATATCATGTGTTGTCTGGGTAATGATTTCTCGAAAATGATATTACGCAACATAACTTTAATATACATGGATGAATTCGTTAAAAAATACCTTTAATTTGGAAACAAAATCAAAAATAATAAATAATTAAAATAATTTATAATTAATAATTGAAAATAATTAATAATTAATAATTGAAAACAAAAATTCAAAATTTTGAAAAAAAAGTTAGATAAAATTTTTGAAAAAAAAAGAAAAATTTTTTTGCATTATTTTATAGTACTCATCAAGCCATTTAATACCCCGTTTGAATTTTTTTTCTATCTCTAATAGTTTCAAAGATATTCGCCTTGAAAGATAAAAACCGTTTTTTTTCAAAGGGGTGTTTTACCCCTTAAAAGTCAAAAATCCGCCCATATAAAAAATACGTGTCTCTTAGATTTGTATATATAACAACATATTTAAAGGAGAATCAAATCGGTTGCGGACAGTTGTGACACTTCCCTTGTAAGTAAGAATATCTAGGTGAACAAGAGTTTACAATTCTTACTTTTTATATTTAATGACAAAGTATTTGTACGAAGGGATTGATGATACAATGTGATCCAATTGAAAATGAATACTATGAATATGAAGTAAAACCTACACAACCAGAAACTAAAGAGAAAAAAGCAACTAAAAAAAAAGAAAATGTGTTAAGTTGATGTCAAAAATTGAGGAACCTGCACTTCTAAAATCAGAAGTGTTAAAGGATATTTATTAGGTGTACAACTTTGCTTCTGCCGTTTTTTCTGAAATTCGAGATTTTATTGTAAAAAACTGGTTATACATTTATGATTCAAAGTATTGTCCATCGCTGGCCACTACTTTCTCCCATCTTTCGGGCAGCGTACGAATCCCCCATCGAAAAAACTGGTCATCTTTTGAGGCGATCCACGCCCGAATCGATCCAATTTTTTACTTCTTCATAAGACCGAAAGTGCTGGTCAGCCAGGCCGTGTGCCATTGATCGAAATAAGTGATAGTCAGAGGCAACGTCTGGAGAATACGGCGGGTGGAGTAGGACTTCCCATTTCAACGTTTCCAAGTATGTTTTGACCACTTTCGCAACATGGGGTCAAGCATTGTCATGCTGCAAAATCACTTTATCATGTCTCTCGTTGTATTGCGACCGTTTATCTTTCAATGCTCGGCTCAAACACATCAATTACGTTCGATACCGATCGCCTGTGATTGTTTCAGTCGGTTTTAAGAGCTCATAATACACTACGCCGAGCTGGTCCCACCAAATACAGAACATGACCTTGGAGCCGTGAATATTCTGTTTGGCCGTCAACGTGGAAGCATGGCCGGGAACTCTCCATGATTTTCTGCGCTTGGGGTTATCGTAATAAACCCATTTTTCATCCCAAGTCACAATGCGATGCAGAAATCCCTTCCGTCTTTGCCTTTCAAGCAGCTGTTCACAAGCAAACAAATACCGTTCAACATCTCTCGGCTTCAACTCGTACGGCATCCAATTTCCTTGCTTCTGAATCATTCCCATAGCTTTGAGGCGTTTCGAAATGGCTTGTTGAGTCACTCCCAATGATCGTGCCAATTCTTCTTGATTTTGACATGAGTCTTGATCAAGTAATGCCTCCAATTCTGCATCTTTGAAAACCTTCTCTCTTCCACCGCTATACCGGTCGTCGACGTCAAAATCACTGTTCTTGAAGCGTAGAAACCACTCACGACACGTTCTTTCACTAATAGCGGCCTCAACATAAGTATTTGAGAGCATTCGATGAGCCTCAGCTGCAGATTTCTTCATATTGAAGTAGAAAATTAAAATCTCCCGCAAATGACGAGAATTTGGCTCGTAAACTGACATTTTCAATCGAGAATAACTTTATGATGCAGACACAAGTCGACTAATGTTTCTATGGGATTATGTTGACAGATGTCCAAGTTTATTGTATGACGTCTATGATCTATTTATTTTGACCACCACTTACCGCTAAAACCATCTATAGGAAAACGGCGAAAGCAAAGTTGTAATACTAATATTATACTGTGTCAGATGTTTTGAAAGCTTGAAACAGAAAGCTTGAAACAGGAAGGAAAATTTAGTTTGTTAAAAACATATGGAAAGGAAAAAGAAGACACAGGTATTTATAAAAACCAATATTACATTTATGTCTGTATTATATTATTTCAGTTACATAGTACTTAATTCAAATATGTTTCCAGAAAATACCAAGGATAATGATATATTCATTGTAGGAAGTAATAACGCTCCAAGATTTAATTTTAATTCAAATAATGTATTTAAATATGATTTATCTGATGAGTAAAATGCACATGAAGCAAAGAAAAAACAGTTTATTACGATTTTTGAAAATGGGTGCTACCCAGAACTTTTTTTTTTTTTTTTTTTTTTTTTAAGGAAAGCATCATAGCTATAGCTATGCGTCGTCTTCTAATCTCTGCAACTGTAATTCCCACTATACGTCTGTATAATTCGATTTACTGACTATTAACTCATTTTTATTTTTACAAAATATATCACACCGAGGCTGCGTTCCGATATTTACCGCCAGTACTGAAAATCTATAAGGTAAATGTACCGATGGTGGAACAAATTTTAAGGAGTGTTGCACATTTCTTCAAAATCAAATTAATTTGATCATTAAGGTCTATAGTAAATGTATTTTTTCAAAGGTGAGGGGTTTTCGAAATAAACTGTACCTAAAATTTTTTATTTCACGTCAACAAATTTATACAATAAATTAAATATTGAAAATACTGGTATGTACGCAATTTGGAACAGAATTTTGCGACCTGTCCCCACGTTCCATAATTTTTGTCCCTATTTTGGAACATTGTGATACAGCTCTACCCAAGTACATAATAGTTATAGATTCTATACATAATGCAATATGATAATAGTATCAACGCTAAATTATCATCAATATAAAAAACGACACTAATCTTATAAAAATTAAACTCTCCAAATAATTAAAATCAATTTTATACAGTCTCTGATTTAATTTTTTTTTGTATCTCCTTCATCTTTTCTTGTAATATTTTCTTTTCTTCGGCGATTTTTTTCTTTTCTTGTTGCAAACGCTTTCTTTTGTCTTTCTTTGCTTCTTTTTCACTTTTTTCTTCCTCCTTTTGTAACTGTGCCTTCAACCATTCATCGGACGTTCCAGCCGCAGGTAGTCCGCGTTTACGAGATGATTTTAATTTCATACGTTTTTTTTCAGGTAAATACTTTTCAGGAAGTCTAAAGGCATTTGAAAAAATTTGATTCTTCTTTTTTGGATCTATAAAAAATATGTGTATATTAATATATTTAGATATTATGTATCATTTCAAAATATCGTTTGAATTAATGTACATTCCATCATTAAGTACCTGTTCGCCATTATCTTCTTTTTGTTCAGAAGGCTGCTCAACAATTTCTAATTGAATTTTATCATCATTAAAGTTAGTAGGGACTAGGATATTATTTATCCGTGTATTCTCCGTGCTACTGGCACTAAATTGATTAAGATCGTCGATAAATATAATTGTCTCATTATTTGTGAGCTCTTCTGTATTAGAATTTTGTAAAAATGTAATGTTGTCTAATGATTCATTATTTTGTTCAGAAACGCATGTTAAATTATTTGTTGAGAACTCGCTGACTACGCTACTGGTGCTTGGCATTGCATATTGAGGAAGAAGTATTATGTTATGATTGTCAAGTGTTTGGATACTTTGGATAGTAGGTTTATTGACAGGATTTTTGGTGATACGTTCGATTTTTCCTAAATTTTTTAACATAAAAATAATTAAAATACGAAATTAAAGCATGTAAAATGAAAATAAATCAAATAAAATCATGATTGTACATATTGTAATAAATTTGTGAATTGTAAATATTTCTTTTTTGCATAATCGAAATTAATATAATATTGTATATAGTTAAGAAAAATGTTAGGATTAAATTTAAATTAATTAAATGTCTATACCGGGATTCACTTTTTTAATACTAAGCCAGTATTCGAATAATCCTTTGTTCTCAATGCTGCCGCGCCATATTTGATCTTCTTCGCCTTCTCTAAATTCATGTAATATTCCTGGATTTAATGATTTTTCAAAAGTTTCTATATAATCATTTTCTACACTTGTGGATTCTTTATCTTTTTCTTGGTTCGATACTACATTTTCTTTGTCATCCTGTGCCAAAGATGCATTTTTACTGTTCTTTTGAAGCACGTCGTACTGTACTGCATCTGGGTTAAAAGGAACGAGTCCACAAGTTCGAAAGCCATTCTGTACAATTTTGGCTTCATCTTTAAACAAATCCAAAGCTATTTTTAGAACTATAGGGAATTGTTCTTTTCTCAATCTCATAACATTATTTTCGATCTTCCACTGTGGAACTACTTTTTTCCAAATGTCCTTAAAAGGATGAAAAAAGCAACATCCAGAGGTTGCATTATGTGCGTTGCGTTTGGATATAAAGAGATTAGCTCGATATTTTTTTTTCTACAGAACTGTACTAAAGGCAATGTCATATGAGATGAGTGCCCATCGAAGTAAACAACAATAGGAAACTCTAATTTTTCTTGCATTAACCAGGGGTAAACGTTGGTCATATATTCATAAAACATTTCCGTCGTCATCCATCCAGATTCAGATACTCCTATCCCCCAGGCACTTGGAACATTTTCAATAACCTTTTTCGGTACATTTTCTTTGTACGGATACATAACACAGGCACACAAAAAACATTTTTTTTTTTGACCCGAAGTGCGGATATACTTTTCCTGGTTAAAATGACTCCCTGAATTCGAATCCGAGGCCAGAATTACGCCATCACCCTCCAATTTTTCTTAATCTCAAAAAAATACCCTAAAATCTGCATTTTTCGCTTTGGTTGGATTAAACGTTAGTTAAAATCTCAAAAATTGATTGAATATAACTGCAGGACCATATATTATATGTATTTTGATGTAGCGAGTGTATTGAAAATCATATGCAAAACGCATGCAAAATCCCATGCAAAACGCATGCAAAATCCCATGCAAAAACGCATGCAAAATTTCATATGCGATTGCGAATAAAGTTTTCTTTACTCCTTCTTTCTTTTATATCGAATTCTTTTATCTTCAAACGACCGATGCAATGATTTTCTTTTCCCAATCAGTTTTTTTGGCTCAATGTCCCTTTTAAGCATCCAACAGAAATCTGCCATCATGTTTATGTCCCATCTTCCTTGATATCGTCGTTCCATTTCCTTGATATCTTGATGAAACCTTTCACCCTGTTCTTCACTGTAGTCGCCTAGGTTCTCTGGAAAGTAGTCAAGGTGAGAATCAAGGAAATGCAACTTCAAGTTCATCAAGCAACCCAATTTTTTAAAGTTTGCCAACATTTCCTCAACTATAATCTTATAATCTTCGCTCTTCCAATTTCCTAAGAAATTCTGAGCTACATTCTTGAAACTTAGCCATGCTGCTCTTTCTATCACTCATTTTTGAGATAAATTTGTCGTCTCTGAATGCCGTACGAATTTGAGGACCATCGAAAATGCCCTCTTTTAGTTTAGCATCACTTATTTCCGGGAATTTTCCTGTTAAATAGTTGAAACAATCGCCATCTTTGTTCAGAGCTTTAACGAACTGCTTCATTAGACCAAGTTTGATGTGGAGAGGTGGGAGCAGAATTTTTGAAGGATCAACTAAGGGTTCAGAAATAACATTTTTTGTCCCCGGAGTAAAGTCAGTTCTATTTGGCCAGACTTTCTGTTCATAGTGTTTCTTCCTATCTCTGCTATCCCATAAACACAAGAAACAGGGATATTTCGTGAATCCGGATTGCTGCCCAAGTAATAAAGTTATAATCTTAAGATCCCCGCATATTTGCCATTGATGTTCAGCAAACTTTATTTTCTCCAATACTATTCGTAAATTCTGGTACGTTTCCTTCAGTTTCGTTGAATGAGCTATTGGAATAGGTGCAAACGTATTCCCGTTGTGGAGAAGAACAGCTTTGAAACTCCGCTTTGAAGAGTCAATAAATAGTCTCCACTCTTCATCTTTGTAAACATTGAGTTTCAATTCATCTATTAATCCTTTCACGTCTAAACAATATGTCAATGAAGCATTCTCGTCTTTAGCGAAGAATTTTCGAAATTCTTTCTCTCTATTACGATATCCACAAATTGTAGTTCCTTTTGATAACAAATTTTTCTTTTTCAATGCTGCGGCCAGATATTCGGCTCCATCTTTCGGTAATCCTAGATCCCGTATAAGGTCGTTCAACTCTTCCTGATTAAAAGTTTCAGGAGCCTTATTTTCACCTGCTTGATGGTATTCGTCATCTTCGCTATTACTTCCATCGTCTTCTTCGGAGTTTTCATAGATTTGCATTTCTTCATAGATTTGCATTACTTCATCGACTTGCATTTTTTCATCAATTTGCATAGGTTCTTGGACTGCAGATTCAACTCTGAGAGTTGTTGGTTTTTCTACTGAAGGGACATTGGGGTACAAGAGTTTTGTTTTATTAATTGAATTAAAACCTACGATATTTGTCATACAAATGTAGCAAACATCTCGACTTGATGGTTCAAACCATATCATAGGCTTTATGAATTTCAATTCCTTCTCATTTCGACTTCTGTCCCATCGGGAAAGCATTGATCTGCAACTATTGCAAATCATACTAGGAGGTCTCCAGATCACATCTTTATTTACTACCTCCAAACCGAAACAATCTTTATAAATTGATTTCAGTTTCTCAGATAGAGATCTTCGTTTTTTCGCAACTTCAAACTCCCCGCAGACGTAGCAAAATTCATCAGGGCTTTTATTGCAAAGATGGTTGCTTGATTGGTTCCTTGTAGCATCATACTCTATAGAGGCCAGGTTCCCCACAACTATAGAGCTGCGGTCGCATGATGACGACGCCTGCGGGCCCGCTTTCCCACCCTGACCAGCCGCCGATACTGGGTTTCCGAGTCCCTGCATCGTAATGTTATTATTTGTGCCTGCCATGACGGCATCCAAGCCGTTTACCCAGGGACTTTGCCAGTGTGAAGCTGTTGCCCACCGTCACCACGTGGAGGTGCCCTGGTTACAGGCACAAATTTTAACTAACATTGAATTCAATCAAAGCGAAAAATGCAGATTTCAGGGTTTTTTTGAGATTAAGAAAAATTGGAGGGTGATGGCGTAATTCTGGCCTCGGATTCGAATTCAGGGAGTCATTTTAACCAGGAAAAGTATATCCGCACTTCGGGTCAAAAAAAAAATGGGATAGCAGAGATAGGAAGAAACACTATGAACAGAAAGTCTGGCCAAATAGAACTGACTTTACTCCGGGGACAAAAAATGTTATTTCTGAACCCTTAGTTGATCCTTCAAAAATTCTGCTCCCACCTCTCCACATCAAACTTGGTCTAATGAAGCAGTTCGTTAAAGCTCTGAACAAAGATGGCGATTGTTTCAACTATTTAACAGGAAAATTCCCGGAAATAAGTGATGCTAAACTAAAAGAGGGCATTTTCGATGGTCCTCAAATTCGTACGGCATTCAGAGACGACAAATTTATCTCAAAAATGAGTGATATAGAAAGAGCAGCATGGCTAAGTTTCAAGAATGTAGCTCAGAATTTCTTAGGAAATTGGAAGAGCGAAGATTATAAGATTATAGTTGAGGAAATGTTGGCAAACTTTAAAAAATTGGGTTGCTTGATGAACTTGAAGTTGCATTTCCTTGATTCTCACCTTGACTACTTTCCAGAGAACCTAGGCGACTACAGTGAAGAACAGGGTGAAAGGTTTCATCAAGATATCAAGGAAATGGAACGACGATATCAAGGAAGATGGGACATAAACATGATGGCAGATTTCTGTTGGATGCTTAAAAGGGACATTGAGCCAAAAAAACTGATTGGGAAAAGAAAATCATTGCATCGGTCGTTTGAAGATAAAAGAATTCGATATAAAAGAAAGAAGGAGTAAAGAAAACTTTATTCGCAATCGCATATGAAATTTTGCATGCGTTTTTGCATGGAATTTTGCATGCGTTTTGCATGGGATTTTGCATGCGTTTTGCATATGATTTTCAATACACTCACTACATCAAAATACATATAATATATGGTCCTGCAGTTATATTCAATCAATTTTTGAGATTTTAACTAACGTTTAATCCAACCAAAGCGAAAAATGCAGATTTTAGGGTATTTTTTTGAGATTAAGAAAAATTGGAGGGTGATGGCGTAATTCTGGCCTCGGATTCGAATTCAGGGAGTCATTTTAACCAGGAAAAGTATATCCACACTTCGGGTCAAAAAAAAAAATTGTTTTTGTGTGCCTGTGTTATTGATCTTTCCAAATCGTAGCGTTACATTTCCAACGCTGATCGGCGTCGCGTCGTTGCTGACTGCAGATTCGACAGTACGATGTTTTTCCGCTCGACGAGTCTTCGCCACGTCTCGGGAGAGAACGAGATCTCCTTGCCGTGGCAGTCTCCCAGAACGATGTTCACTTAGGAGGACGAATCGATGTCTAAAAATTTGTAACCTGTTTTAGTCAACGTGTATCTTCTCGACAGAATTCGAGTTCGGCGATACATCGTGTCGGTATCGTTGACACCTGAAAGAAGTAAAAAAAATTTAGAATAAAAAAGTTTAATAAAAAAAGGAGTTTAATAAAGTGTGAGGACTCACGCATCTTTTTCCTGTCATCCGATTCACCGTTCGACGCGTCTCTCGCTTCTCCATCGTTTGCGAAAGATCGTTGCTCGACGAGCGCCGAATACATAGCGTCTCTCTTTCTCTCACTCTTCTTACGTCGCGGTCGACGGATCGCGCAAGACTAGTCGTTCGAGCGGTCGAATGTCAGTTAAACGTTATAATTATTTTTTTAATACGTATTAATTTTCCACTTTGCGGTAGAATGTTATCTACGCGTCGCGTTTTTCCTCGTTATCGCTAGTGAATACGCTCTTGATTCGAACGACTCGATCCAACGGGTCTCGCAATTGCCGCAACAGTCCGTCTCGCGGACAAGTGACGCCGACGATCTGCAGATCGAATTCACCGGCTGACGTCATGGTTCGCGTGAATTCTTTGAATTTGTAAAACTGTCGTTCGGAGGTGAAATATAGATTTCCATCGATGTATCGGAAAGCTGACGTAACGCTAGGTGGTATGCCCGGAAAGATTGTTTGAATGGGGAAATGTTTAACAACTCTCATGGTGCAGTCGTCTATTTCGCCCACGGCGTAGTCGTTGTACAGTACGTAGGATCGTCCCGTATTCACAGCAGTGTTTATTTTTGTGTCCGCCAGAAGTCCGAAGTCGCTGAGCGTTCTCGGCCAGGTTCTCAATGAAAAATCTGGGTAATCGATCGCGT
This sequence comes from Crematogaster levior, assembly GCA_901521435.1. NCBI lineage: Eukaryota > Metazoa > Arthropoda > Insecta > Hymenoptera > Formicidae > Crematogaster > Crematogaster levior. The sequence continues at coordinate 58,414 of CABEGB010001254.1, read as the reverse complement.
AGATCAGATTATCTACAAATAGTACAAGCTGACTCGCGGGAGTCTGATAGGCGGCCGAGATGCGCGTGAAGTTCGAGAGAAGGCTCTTCATGTATGTCGACAACGATATCGGCTCACCGTAAGTTTTTCCGTTCAAATCGACCGACCATATGTATTTTTTGTGCGCGATGTACATTTGCGAATCCAACAACAATATCGCGTCGACGCGTCGCAGAGCGCACAGATCCGTAGGAGTGTTTCTCGGTGTCGTTCTCAGCGTGATCGTTGTTGTTGTTGTTGTTGTGGTGATGGTCGGTAGATCATCTTGCTGTTTAGCGCCGTAGAAATTTTGAATGTTGAAAACGTCCTCGCGACTGAGCGCAACTGGATAAGCTTCGTCCGGCACGTACATCACCGAATCTTTACGTTGACTGTGAGATAATCCTAGGGAATGTCGTGCGTCAACGTTTGAAGAAGATAAAATTTGTCTTGTGGATTTTTATCTACGAGAATATGCCAGGGTTCCGTTTGATCGACGTGCACCTCCGACGTGAAATCCGCGTGTCCCGTGGGAAGGACCGCGTGAGCGAGCACGCCGCCCGGACTGTTCAATGCGGAGACGCACGATTCACCGTTTCGAGGATCGACGTTCATGTGATGACCGCTCCGCCACGATATCAGAATATTCGGGTTTATCGGATCGCGCTCGAACGACAACGATGAATTAGCCTGCCACAGAGCAAAGGCGGCTCGAGCCGTAGCCCGTATCCAACGCTGTTTTGGTAGCTAAATGAAAATTCCACGTGAGACGTTTCTCCGGCCACTTCATTACATTCGCACCTGTTCCGAGACTCGATAAATCTCGCAAACCGCACCGTGGTTTTCGCATTCGTTTCAGAGTTTCGACGGTTAATGTTCCATTTCCAGGTATTTTGTAGTATTCTTGAAACAAGGCAAGAGCGTAATGAAACGCTCGCTGATCCATCATGGATGAAAACGTTTGCATCGTCTCGTTCAGATAGCCGTATGTTTGCAGATAACGTATCACCGTTTCGGTATTTTCGTCATTCACGAATTCACTCCTGACCGCGATGACCCAGATCATGACCGCGACAAAGACGCGCGCGAACGACATTTTTGAGCGGAAGCGGGAAGCGATAAGCGTCGCGGCTCGAACTCTCGAACTCGAGTGACGAAACTCTTCCCTCGACGCGATCTTTTTATCGATCACCGAAACACGTGTTTTCACAGTTATGTATTGGAAAAATGTTGAGTATTGAGAAGGATGACATAAGCGGATGTTTTTCGCAGATACATAAGTGTCCAAAGTGATGCAAATATTCCGGATATGTCATCATATGGTAAAAGTTTTGTTTGATAAAGGATTAAAAAAGATTGACGCATTTTTTCTCATCACAATTTTCCTTGGAAATCTAAATTGCGTCTGCGAGCGCATCGATGCATTGTGTATATTCATTTGTTCAGTTTACGAGTGCGAGTGTTTACCTTTTTTTACGAGGAATTTACTCCTGATCGCGACCGCGACGAAGACACGTGCGAACGACATTCTTGAGCGGAAGCGGGAAGCGATAAGCGTCCGCGGCTCGAACTCGAGTGACGACTGACGAGGTCCCTCGACGCGATCTTTTTTTATCGATCGCCGAAACACGTGTTTTCACAGCTATGTATTGGAAAGATGTTGAGTAATGAGAAGGATGACATACGCGGATGTTTTTCGCAGATAAGTGTCCAACGGATGCAAACATCCCGGATAAATTCCCATACGATAAAATTTTTGTTTGATAAAGGATTAAAAATTGACACATTTTTTCTCACCACAATTTTTTCCTTGATGAGTGGAAATATAAAGCGCGTCTGCATCGAAGCATTGTGCGTTTTATTTTTTGTTTTTACGAGTGCGAGCATTTACCATTTTTAAGAATTAACCATGTCGAATATTCCGAAAATTGGGGACCTCGTCGTGGCAACAAATGTACTGCACGCACTGGTGTCGGATTTGGCGTCCGATGCGAAGTGTTTGACGTCGGACATGAGGAATCTGCACGAGACGGTGAAAAGGATAGCAGCCTGCATGCCTTCGTTTGTGACGGTCTCCGTGCAGACCGACGATTTTAATGAGATGTTCAACACGATGTGAGTATTTTTATGATTTACTTTTTCAAATACTGGAAAATTTAATTCTTTAGTAATATTATATATTAACATTATATATTAATATAAATAAACATTAATATATGGCTCCTTAATATCAAATTAACAAATGTAGATTTTCGCCTTTTTTGAGCCCAATAGTGTAATAACAATAATTAATAGTTTAAGAAAACATATATTTACAATTTTAAAGAAATAAACATCAGTTTTGCCTCTTAACGGTCGAGCATTGGATCTTTCTGCCAATCAAGTGATCTGCGCAATCGCAGTACACAATTAATTATAAGGTGCGCGTCGACACAGTCGAACTTTAAACGCAAATCACCAACATGAAATCAACCTGATTCCAAACGTTAGTGTCAATGAAAATCCCCCCATCCCCCACATATAAATAATTTATTGCGAAATGGGATTTATTGCGGATGGGGGGATTTTCATTGACACTAACGATTGGAATCAGGTTGATTTCATGTTGGTGATTTGCGTTTAAAGTTCGACTGTGTCGACGCGCACCTTATAATTAATTGTGTACTGCGATTGCGCAGATCACTTGATTGGCAGAAAGATCCAATGCTCGACCGTTAAGAGGCAAAACTGATGTTTATTTCTTTACTGTTTAGTAATGCGCGGTCGGAAATGTATTAATTGTTGTTGTTTACAATTTTACCTCTATACACATATTAAATAAGTTAAGCCTGAACGCGTTTCGGACTCACGGAGTCCTTTTCAGCAGGAGCTGAAAACTGACATCTTCTCGCATTACACTCAATAAAAAATAAATAATAAAAATAAATAAATAAATATAAATAAATATAAATAAATAATTAAAAATAAAATTAATAAGTAAAATTAAATAACGGAATGCCCATAGCCGTGAGCATCTGTCGCAGTCGAAAAGATAAAACAAAGCATCGTGACGTCCTCCGGATTGTTAAACTCGGTGGAGCGATGACCGTAAAAGAAATAATCCGTCAAGTCAAGGGTTAAAATTATGAGTCGTCGCGGGAAGACTGTGTTGAAATTATGGGATCTGGGCAGAACAAATACTCTCACTTGTATCAGAAACACTTTATATTAAGAGACAAAAGATGAGATATCTGTTGCGTGCAATGGATATATCGCCAATGGTTCCTGGGTCAATGCACGGCCCGAGTACGGTGGCGCGCGGTGACTTGCTATTGGTCCGCGGTCACGCTGCCACGCTACCCGCTATTGGCTTGCGGCCCTAACGACCTTTTCGTTATCGAATGATAGATCGACGAATCGATAGCGTGTTCAATGTTAGGCGCGCCTTATTCAACAAACTGTTAAAAATAGCAATCGTGGGGCTATTAAGTTAATGGTTAAAAAATGGAACATAGTTTCTTGGTTTGTTATAAATATAAATTAAAATACCTTTGTTATATATTAACATTATAGGGGGAGGGAGGAGAGGGGGAGAGGCGGATGAAGGAATTGGAGGAAATGAGGGAAGAGAAGGGAGGGGGAGGGAGGAAGGAGAGTATAGATGACAGTGGAGTGAGAGGAAAGGAAAATGCGGCGGAAACGGAGGTCCAGATGAATGAATGAATGGAAAAAGAGTGGATGAATGGTTGGAGTGCGTCTCTTTCTCTCTCTAGCAGATGCGTAGATATGTGATTTTAGATTTAAGGTTGATATATTGTAAGCGGAGCGGAGGTCCGCATTTGTACCCCGCAAGTGGGCAATAAAAGCACTAAATAAAAATATTAACATTATATATTAACTTTGAAAATAGTCTTTTCTTCGCCAGTAATTAAGATAACACATGATAAGGTATTATTTGACAGGCAAACTGGCCACGTGGAGGCTTTTCAGCCAATCAATAAATATAAAAACAATCCATGTTCGGCGCGCAGATCATTTATTGATTGGCTGAAAAGCCTTCACGTGGCCAGTTTGCCTGTCAAATAATACCTTATCATGTGTTATCTTAATAACATTATATATTTTTTTTAAATATATATATTTTTTGCTTTCAGTTCAGAAATGGCTGCACATATGAAACGTGTACAAAAACCGCTCGAAGCGGTTTCGAGACACGTAATGAGATTGCGTCAGGAGGCGCAAAAAGCGATTTTCTCCTTTCGTAATGAGGGGGATCGCGCCAATGTGGATTGTGATCGCGAACCTCAAGAGACGTGGGCGACGACAATCTTGCGTAAGGAACGCGATACCGTCGTTAAGGAAGAGGAATGCGATGCCGTCGATACTGTCGCGAATTAATGTAATATTATATATATTATATATGATACATACATATATTCATTGTATATTATACATTATACATATATATTCATTTTATATTATACATTATTATACATATTCTGCTCGAACTTGTTGCTCACGTGAGTTCTAAACTTTGTATTAAGCTCGATGTATACACGAAGATTGCGCGAATCTTAATATACGATGAATCCTCAAAGATTTTTTGTATATTAAGATTCGCGCAATCTCCGTGGCTTCGTGTATACATCGAGCTTAATACAAAGTTTAGAACAGATAGATGATTTGTAAAAAATAAAGTTTATTAAACGAAAACGTTTTTATTTATTTTTTTGCTAAAATATGAATATAAAATATTATTTGTAAAAATAAATGTTCGCGATCGAACGCGGGACTCCGCAAAGCCTCCCTAGGCAGCCTTGCATCACCTATGTTGCATGGCCGGTGCAGCATGGGTGGTGGAATGCTGTGGCGGCTCGGGCGGGGAGCAGCGATGAGGATGTGTGGGGAATTGCCCGCGTTGCTGTCTTTGCTCTCCCTTCTCGTAACGTGTGGAGCCTAGGTTCCTCAACCCTTTCTACATCTTTGCGCGAATCGCGCCGCGCTCCCGTCGAGAGCGCTTGGCAGGAGATAGCGACGCTGCGGTTCAAAACATTGTAACACCTTGCGGTCGTCTCCTATTTACTTCTTCGAATTTGCGTGACTTTTCTAGGATGTTTTTTACTGGCGTCATTTCCGTCAAGGGGAAGTGACGACGGGGAGAACGTTCTAGAAAAGCCCGATATAAAAGCACGCGCCGCAAGGGGACGACCGCCAGTCTACCGAGTTACATACGACGTACGACCCGCATTCCTTCACGTTTCCAAATCGCACGCAAAGCAATAGTCGCACACTGCCTTCGCGAACTTCGTTTCCGAAATTAACTGAGTCGCTTGCTCAGTTCCTTTCTCGCGTATTCTTGGGAGTCGCTTGCTCCTCACGGGTGCACTCCGGTGTGCAATCACCGTAACGCGGCATCGCGCGCTACACCGCGTGTTTCGCGCTCCGCTTACACGGCGCTTCGTGGACCGAACTTGTAAATAGATCGGAAAGGAACGGAACTCTTAATTGTGATTATCATTTCTGATTTTATTAAACTGGTTTGTTTTGTGTTAAGCTAGCGTGTCGTTTTTCTTTGTGTGTGCGTGGTCGTATCTCCCCCTCTCGACGCAACGTCGTCCCGTTCACGAACAATAAAGTTTATTAAACGAAAACATTTTTATTTATTTTTTCGTTAAAATATGAATATATTAGGTGTACAACTTTGCTTCCGCTGTTTTCCTATAGATGGCTTTAGCGGTAAGTAGTGTGTAGCGACTCCTCACACACTGGACGAACGACAACAGCGCCACACGAGCGACACCAGCATCCGGCGCTAGAGAGAATTTCCGGATTTAGAAATGACTCGGATTTTTAGAAAATTTAAAAATTTAACAGCCAGACCTTCTCGAACGTCCGAGTCAATAACACGCGAACGATTTTGTATTTCGAACATTGTTCCGTGCGAACTTTTTCGCAAAGTTGCCCGGTGTTCCATTAAATAGAGATAGGGTCTCTAGATTAAAACTGTAAATATTGTATATAATTTTTGTGTTACTTTTTTGCAATTATACTGAGTGTTCGTAAATTAGTGAGTAATATATTTTAATTACCTCGTCATTCTTCAACTCCTTTATAGGGCAATTCCCTATAAAATTGGTGACCCCGACGTGATGTAAAAGATAGTCGGAGTAAGCGCGGTCGTATTTGAACATAATCGGAGCGGCCGTAATCGATTAATAAGATAAAAGTCGTACGCGCAACGAAGAATGCCCATCGGACACTCTCCACCCGGAACACCGCGAAGTGAAAACCAGGACACGTCAGATCAAAGAAACCACGGCGGAATGAGCGACCAAGACCACAGTGAAAATGAGTCCAGACCACAAGTACAAAGCGTACCTATGGTATCTGAAATTAACTCAGTTAAGGCGGTAAAATTGCCGCAACCTTTCTGGCGCGAGAATCCCGCACGTTATTTCACCGTAGCAGAGATGACGTTTGCATTACACCGCATAACGTCGGATGAAAGCAAATATCGCCACGTCATAATCCACTTAGACGCCGACATCCTGGGCATAGTGGGTGATATCATTGATGCACCCCCGAATAACGGAAAGTACGAGGCAATAAAACGTCGTATTATCGACAGCCTATCGGATTCGCAAGAGACGAGGATGCGACGTCTCCTCAGGGGACAAGCCCTAGGGGATGAGAAGCCGTCCGTATTTTTACAACGACTCCGGAACTTGGCAGCAGGGCAATGTAACGACCAGGTACTACGCACGCTTTTCATGGAGCAGATGCCGGAGCACATGCGGGGCATATTAGCCATAAATCAAGTAGACGACCTTGCCACGCTCGCTACTCAGGCCGACCGCATATTAGAGGTGATGCGACCACAATTGGCGAATATCGGCAGCACGGCAGGTACGGTAGCATTACCTTCCGACATTTCGGCGAATACTAACGTAAGACCAGCGGCCGAATCGCAAAGCGAAATTACAGAATTGCGCCTAGCGGTAGAAGCACTGACGCGTAAATTGGAACGCGCTTTTGACGATAAAGGTCGTAGCCGAAACCGCAGTCGGAGTCGGAGTAGGAATCGCGGAACATTTCGTAGACGCACAACTACTCCCCAGATAAAAAAAGAAGCATCCGCGTACTGTTATTACCATGAAAGGTTCGGAGCGGACGCATACCGCTGTCGACAACCATGTACCTGGGACCGACAACAAGCTAATAAGACGCAGGAAAACTAATTCTGCCGGCGTGCATTGGGGCCGCCGCCGGTGGAACAGGATTTGCGAGACGACTTATAGTCGTCGATCAGAGAACGGGCACGCGTTTTCTAGTTGATACCGGTGCTGATATATCAGTTATCCCAAAGTCGAAAAACAAAAACATATTTCCAACGGACCGCGTATTATACGCCGCAAACGGATCCGCGATATTAACGTATGGAGAAAGAAAACTCACAGTCGACCTTGGTTTAAGACGCAAGTTTATTTGGACATTTATAATAGCGGACGTAGGACAACCTATTATTGGCAACGATTTCTTACACGAATACAATCTATTACCGGACTTACGAGGAAAACGATTACTAGACGCTAATATCAGCTTAACCACGCATGGCCGTATAATTACCGCGAACATTGCATGTATTAGTACGATAAGCTTAAATAACGAATACCGAGATATTTTACAGAAGCATATCAAGGTGACGCTTCCCGCAAGATATAGAGAGCCACAACACCCGGTCCGGCATCACATCGTGACGAAAGGTCCACCTTGCACGGACAGGGCACGACGACTCTCCCCGGAGAAAATGCGATACGCGAAGCGCGAGATCGAAACATGGATAACCGACGGAATCCTAAACCCTTCCAGCAGCCCATACGCAAGCGCGATGTTGATGCGCAAGAAGAAGGATGGCACGTGGAGAATCTGCGGAGATTACCGTCGTCTAAACAGGATGACACTTCCGGATAAGTATCCCGTCCCAAATCTCCGAGATTTTGCTCACAAGCTCCACGGATGCACGGTATTTACCACGCTGGACTTAGAACGTGCGTACTTCAATATCCCGATGGAACCTGAGGACAAAAAGAAGACAGCGTTAATAACACCATTCGGACTGTACGAATTCAACGTAATGCCATTCGGTCTAACTAACGCAGCGCAAACATTTCAGAGGTTCATGGACAGCGTTCTGCGAGACATAGACTTCTGCTTTTGCTATTTGGACGATATCCTAATTGCATCGCGAACAGCAGAAGAACACAAAAAACACCTTGACATAATATTAACGCGACTGGAGAACCATGGCATCACGATCAAACCGACGAAATGCGTATTCGGGAAGAAAGAAGTAGAATACCTGGGACACCTCATCACGCCGCAGGGAACCAAGCCACTGGAACATCGAGTGCGCGCAATCTTGGACTACCCGAAGCCGAAGAACATCGCCGAACTCAGAACATTCCTGGGAATGTTAAATTTTTATAGGCCTTCTATTCCGAACGCAGCCAAAATACAGGCACCTCTACACCAACTCACCGCAGGAGCGAAGAAGAGGGACAAAAGGCCGATCGATTGGACCACCAGCACGGAAGAAGCATTCGTGAACTGCAAGGAACAGCTGGCAAAAACAGCAATGTTAGCCCACCCGATGGAAGGAGCACGACTCTTTTTGGTGACGGATGCTTCCGACCTTGCCATGGGAGCAGCGCTGGAACAAATAAACGAAGGAAAACGTCAACCACTTGGTTTTTTCTCGAGGAAATTCACGGAAACGCAAACGAGATACAGCACATATGACCGTGAGTTATTAGCTATATATACTGCCATACATCATTTTAAATATATGATTGAAGGTAGAGAGACAACAATATTCACGGACCACAAACCGTTGACGTACGCTTTCGACCAGCGACCAACCAAAGCCACGCCAAGACAGCAGAGACACTTGGACTTCATAGGCCAGTTCACGACGGATATTCGTCACATCTCAGGCTTGAACAACCACGTAGCGGACACGCTATCACGGATGAACGACATCACGTTGCCTGTCATCATCACGACAGAAGAAATAGCAGCGGAACAGCAGACGGATGAGGAGCTCCAAAGCCTCCTTAAAACTCCAGGCGAGCTACAATTAAAACAGTTAAGATTAGATGGCACGGAAACCACAGTATATTGCGACGTATCAACGGACAACATCAGACCTTATATTCCGAAACCCCTAAGGAAGAAGATCTTCGATGTCGTCCACAATACAGCTCACTCCAGCGGCAGAGTGACCAGGAAGAATATAGCGTCCAAATTCGTGTGGCCGGCCATGAATAAGGACATCGGCGAATGGGCTCGCACGTGCCTGCAATGCCAAAGAGCCAAAATCAACAGACACGTAAGAAGGAAGCCAGAGCACATTAAAGTACCGGAAGACAGATTCGCGCACATACACTTAGACATTGTAGGACCACTGCCACCATCACGAGGTTACCGTTATTGTCTAACAATGATTGACAGGTTTACCAGATGGCCGGAAGCAGTTCCGATTCAAGATATCACCGCGGATACCATCGCAGATGCATTTTTCGGATCCTGGGTAGCACGATTCGGATCGCCAACTGTTATCACCACCGACAGAGGATCGCAGTTCGAAGCACGTTTATTTAGAGCACTAACAAAACTAATTGGTTGCAGGACACAACACACAACTGCGTACCACCCACAGGCAAACGGAGCAATCGAACGCTGGCATCGTTCCCTGAAGTCCGCAATAAAGTGCCACGAAACGAACGATTGGGTGAAAGTCCTGCCCGTAGTTATGTTGGGATTGCGAAACGCGCTGAAGGAAGACATCGGCACATCTGCCGCCGAACTCGTGTACGGGACACAACTGAGGATACCCGGCGAATACTTCAATCAGGAGGAGCCATCTCAGGACCCATTCCCGTTCCTGGAGAGGTTACGACAGGCAATGCGGGAAATACGACCAAAGCAGACAGCACACCACAACAGACCACGGACGTTTACACACAAGACGCTACACACGTGCACACACGTTTTTGTACGCGTAGACAGTGTACGGGGGCCACTGGACCAGCCGTACGAAGGCCCTTACGCGGTAACCGAAAGAGTCAGCGAATTCTGTTTCAGGATTGACGTTAAAGGACAACCGATGGACGTGTCCATAGACCGGCTGAAACCAGCGTTCCTGGAGACTACCTCGGACGAGCCTCCACTAGCGACATACGGGAGAACGGCCGGCACGAGCACCAACACAGTTCACAAGGCAGTCCAGAAAGTCGCTCGAGGAATTCACAAAGTCCATTTCGCTCCCCGATAAGGTCGCTCGGGAAGGAGTATTGTAGCGACTCCTCACACACTGGACGAACGACAACAGCGCCACACGAGCGACACCAGCATCCGGCGCTAGAGAGAATTTCCGGATTTAGAAATGACTCGGATTTTTAGAAAATTTAAAAATTTAACAGCCAGACCTTCTCGAACGTCCGAGTCAATAACACGCGAACGATTTTGTATTTCGAACATTGTTCCGTGCGAACTTTTTCGCAAAGTTGCCCGGTGTTCCATTAAATAGAGATAGGGTCTCTAGATTAAAACTGTAAATATTGTATATAATTTTTGTGTTACTTTTTTGCAATTATACTGAGTGTTCGTAAATTAGTGAGTAATATATTTTAATTACCTCGTCATTCTTCAACTCCTTTATAGGGCAATTCCCTATAAGTGGTCGAAATAAATAGACCGCAACCAGATCGTCCGTCGAAACGATCTGGTTGCGGTTAGCATCTCCAATCGACCGATGTCTTTGTAGTCAACGTCGATCGTCTCGATTGATGCGTTCGTTGTCAAGTATCTCCGTCAACCATTTCTTCTTCTCGAGCCCTTTCACGTAGATCTTCGGCGGCGCGTCGCTCCTCGCGTCTTCGCAAACGATGCGCCGGACGATTTGTCCCGTTTGTAAATCACATCTCCGTCTTCCCAATGTAAATTGTGATGATTCGCCGTCAACCAGCACGCTTTTGATTTCTCAGCTTTCGTCAATAGATCTCAGCTCATTGGCGCGGCGAATATATGATTCAATTCTTTACCATTTTTTAAAACCATTTACCATTTTTTAAAACCACTTCCTTCATAATGAATCTGTCGCGAACGACGAAACCTTGGAGATCGACGAAAATTGGTACTTTTTGCGACATTATTGCTGCAATCGTTCGCGTTCGTGTTTAAAGAGCGACTGTTTCGCGTTCGGCAATCGACGATACTTTTATAGCGTCTGTTCAGGATGTCATACTATTTTTTTCCGCAAACCTATTTTCCAGGATGTTGATATTTTATCGCTACACCAATTTTCGCACGACGTTCGTTAAGGGACTGTACTCAATTATTCGATCGTGAATGATGAGACAGTAGGCTGTGGTATTGAGCGGAACGTTTTCTCTGCATTTGAATTCTATGCGAATATCCACGATGGCGCTCTTCACCTCCTCGTTTTGACGAGAGCAATCGATTACCACGAGAGGACTCGATTGCATAAATTGTTATTTTGTTAGATACGCTGTGTCGGTCTTACGTCCGTAGTACGCTCTTTGAAATTTCGTGTACATGTTATATAATATGGCGAATTTATTGTTTTCAATATTTAGATTCATGTCGTCGTAAGGATAAAATTCGGAATTCAAATAGAGCTTTACGTTAACAAGCTTGAAATTGTCGAACATAGATGCGTCGCTTTTCAGAACATTTTTCTGTCCGGTCTGTAACGTGAAGATCACGTAACGCGGTTTCTCTAGTTGCGTCGCCGTTTTCACAGCCCACGAATGCTTAGTCGTGCTCTGCAGCAGAGAAAACTCGTACAGATCCCACGAGCGAAATCCTACGCTCAGAGCGCGACCGCTTTCCAATGTTCGTAGAAGTGACAGTTTATTAACATCATTCAACGCCACATGTGGTATTCGCCATTACACTTTTAGCAGAGTAACTTTAGGATCCTTGGCTTGCTCTTGCGTCACGATGCAGTTGTTGTCATTGCGTGCACGTATCAGGATGAGTTTGTGTCGCGCGTTTATCACGATTCGTTTATAATCCTCGCAAAACCCTAAAATCGTCTTCAGGGGAACGCAAAAATTGAAAGTACCATCTGCGGAGAGAACGATCGTGTTCCATCCGGCGTTGTGCAATATCGCGCTTTTCTCCAAGGTTAGCGACACATAGTTTTTAATCGTGCTGGTTATTTCGACGTTTCTGTTTCTGTCGATCTCCACGCCGTTGAGTTCGTATCAAATCTCGTCAAACATAAACGCGACGCAATTGCTCGCGAGTCTCGACGACGACGGCGACGTCGCGGCAGCGTCGGAGAATCTTCCCTCCACGTAGAGAAAACTCTCGCATGGTAGCGTGTACAGATCCTGCTGCTGTATAGGTATCCGTATCTCGTCGTTATATCCAAATGTTATATTAGTAGGGATTGTACGTGTGAGTCTCGATCTTGACAAATTGTTCGTCGAAGATCGGCTCACCCACAATGTTCAGGATATCGACCATGATCGATATTCCTCACGACGAAACCCAAGGATCGCAGAAACGCCACGTTCGCGGCGCTCAGTCTTCTTCTTATTCCTCCTATTCTCTCATTCCTCTTCTTCGAATCGCAAGACGCTCGCGATTCGACGGCGCTTTCTCCGTCTCTCACTCGCGAGTCCTTCAGAACGAGCATGCTACTCTACGCACATTTACTTCCTGCGTCGCAGGTGCAGTCGAATCATTATCTCCTCTTCGCGAAAGTCGATCAATCGTCCGTTTTGATCCACCACGCGCAACGTTATATCGGTAACGCTTCGCGCGATAACCGAAAGGTAAATGATCTTCGTAGGCATTTCCGATAATTTATATCCCGGTGGTACGTTCGGCGAGAACTCGTGTAGCGTGTGTACCGATTTGTCGTTGCTGTAAGCTCCAGCGGTAATGCTGCATTCAACGCATATGATATTCACGCTCATGATACTCGCGGGTTTGTCGGACGCGTGCCATTTGTTCGGTTTCAATACACGATTAGTTGAAAAACCCCACAGAGGTCCGATATTGTTCGGTTTGGTAAAATTTATTTTGTAGGCGTACTTTATCTCGGTCCGCATGATCCCGAGTAGAAAATGGTTACGGTTTGCCTGAATTTTATTCCGGGCGCTATCAGGTAACTTTCCGGCATGCCTTATTGTGGAAAGCCTGATCCGGCTCTGTCAACGCCGGATAAGGGCTGCTCTATTAGCGCCAGATTCAGGCAATCCTTACAGTGCCCTGATCAGGTTTTCTCTAAAATTCTTTATCGAATGTGCGCATGACCATTTTATGAACCTAGCCTAACCATTATATGATGATTAAGCTAGTTGACATCAAGAGTTTACAGTTACGTTATAATATCGTGTAGTGTATATAGTGTTTGAAATAAAGTAATAATTATACAGAATGGATCGTACAGAAAGAAATCGGAAATTAACACGAATGCGTGTTAAAAGATTTCGTGCAATTCGGAAACAAGGTACGTACATATACTATATTATTATTTGTAGATAAAGTTACTATTTTTTATAAATATTCTGAAGCTGTAAACTCGTTCTCAAATCTAGAAACATATATTCGAATATTTCGAATCCGTTTTATTGGATCTGAATGTAAATTATAATAGTTTAATTTGAGAAACAATTTTGAACAGTTTAGGTTAACCGCAAAGATCATTTAAAGGATTATTCATACAAAAATTGATTTTAGATGAAAATTATTCAATATCAGAACAATCGACATCTACGGCTAATAAAAAACGCTGTTTATCGATGGAAAATTTTGATACAAATAAAAGCTCTGATAAAAGTCAAGAGAACTGTCAGATGCCTTATATAAGTGGAAGTGCTAATGAAGAAAATATAAATGAAAGTACAGAAAATGAAATTGACAGCAGCGTTGGGTAAGTTGATATATGTATATATATATATATATATATATATATCTTTATTTTTTAGCTTTTTTCATTCTACGTGTGTTAAAAATGGCACTTGTGTGTTATATCTTATAAAAACTCGTTTTAATACTGACAGATAATCATCTTTTATATTATCATATTTATTGCTATAAAGGTAATTTTTAATAATCGAAGATATACTGTTAGACTGTGCTATGTAAAAGTTCTTCGCCCTGATCGGAAAAGTATGAACTTGATTTGCCGTTCAAAATTTTGGAAGATTTCCGGAATTTTGACAGCAAATTGAAACTTGATAAAAAGTTTCAAGAAGACGTTGTAAGTTTCACTTTGTGAATTTAATTATTATGTTTCTAATTATAAGTTGAACACTAATATAGAATAAATGTTTACTAATATTGTAACATTGTTATTATAAACATGTAAAACTATTTTTTTACACACATATTTTTATTTATCTTAAAAACTAATAAAACTGTATTTATGGTAATTTTAAGAAATTTAATATATGGACATTAGTGGATTCAAAATATTCTGTTACCCACACAGTAAGGAACATTTTGAAACGCTATATGTCGAGGGATGTTATATAAAAGTTTACTGCTATTAAAGAAACTGCAAAAAAAACTTACTTTCCAGAAAACGACATTTTTTTCATGTATTCAAGGTATTTTTATTAAAATATAAACTATTAATATTCAATTAAAAGTATCCAAAAAAGTCTCTAATGTTAAAACAATTTTTAAAAAATAGGGAATCCAAAGCCCGAAACGTGGATATTTTATTTCGTAAAAATTTTTTTTTTAATCGTATATGTTTCGGTCAATATTATGATCATCCTCAGTACATATAATCTGAATAAATTAATTAAATTATATAATTGGAAAAACAGTTGTTCAAATTTACGATCATTAATGTTTATGACTTATTTGCTGCAAAATTATAATTCTGTAATTTTATTTTTGACGTCTGAAACAGTGAGAGTGGTTAGTTATTAAAACTACAAGTGTCTGTCAAGACTGTTAGTGGGAGACTGCTTTGTAATAGTTTTGGACGTCATAAAATAATAAAATTATAATTTTGTAAGTCGTAAACATTAATGATTGTAAATTTGAAAAACTGTTTTTCCAATTATGTATTTTAATCAATTTATTCAGATTATATGTACTGAGGATATAGTTATGTATTGACCGAAACGATTGAAAAATAAAAAAAAAACTTTTACGAAATAATATCCATGTTTCATGCTTTGAAACTCCACATTCTTTTTTAATTGTTTTATTAATATTGAATTATTAAATTTGTGAGGGGCCTGGTTAATGATATATGTTATGTTAGTATTATCAAAAAGATATCATTTTGTCATCAACGATGACTGATATATATTTAAATTTAATTCCAGATATTATAGTTGCTGAATACAAAAATAACCATTCACAAGCTTCGCCAGTCACTGAGAAATGTATTTGCAAAAGCGTAGGCGCAGTAAATTAATAGCGCAAAAGATTGGAAGGGCCATCGGCTATTTAGAGCCAAAAAAGGCAGTACAACAAAAAATACGGAGGATACTTCATCAGATAAAGACAACTAGATGTCTTAGCAGGTTTTTATCATATTTTATTGTCCAAATTTTTATTTTATTTTTTATTATACTTAAATTTCGATAATTTTTTTTTCAGTTAGTAATTGTTGCTAAATTATTTTTATATTATTTTTATTTTGGATTATTTTTATATTTTTAATATAAAATTATATATATTTTAAATTTTTAAAATATTTTTTAAATGTACTTTTAATAAATATAAATATAAATACTTTTAATAAATATGTTTAAAAAGTAAGAACTTTATATTTTTTTATTTAAATATTATGTTTTTTTGTCAATTTTCTTTGGTTATTTTTGTTAACGTATATTGCCGCTTATACAGGGTGTCCCAGAACTCGCGTGACGCCCGTTACCGACGTATTCTTCGTGACATTCTGAGACGAAAATCTCTTTACCAAAAAAAGATCCGATGAGTAGTATTTGAATGGTAAGCCATTAAAGTTAACGAATAAGCGCGCGTGGAATTGGAGTGGTCAGGACTGGCACAATCAAGACTGACGCGAGGCACTTCAGATACATACATTGTGTCAAAGCGCGTTTCTCATTTTCTTTTTACATTTATTTATTACTATCTTTTGTATTTAATTTAAAAAATTAGTTAAGAATTGATTGAAATACATTTAATTACTACAGAAGTTTAAAAATTCTTTAATACATTTAAAAATTATTATAATATTTAAAAAAAGTTTTACTATTGCGTAAGAAATAATAAGAAATTTTAAAATAATTCATGATTGTTTTAAAAAAGTTAAGGTGTGTGTGTTAAATGTTCTTTTCCTCGCAAAATTTGCTTCGTCCGTTTGTAACAATTTGTTAATAAAAATCGGATTATTTTGATGTTAGTCATGTGCAAAATTTTACTCAAGCAGCGTAATCACCTAAAGTAAAACTTTTTTTAAATATTATAATAATTTTTAATAAATAAATGTAATAAATAAATGTAAAATAATTTTTAATAAATAAAAGTAATAAATAAATGTAAAAAGAAAATGAGAAACGCGCTTTGACACAATGTATGTATCTGAAGTACCTCGTGCCAGTCTCGATTGTGCCAGTCCTGACCGCGCCAATTCCACGCGCGCTTATTCGTTAACTTTAATGGCTTACCATTCAAATACTACTCATTGGATCTTTTTTTGGTAAAGACATTTTCGTCTCAGAATGTCACGAAGAATACGTCGGTAACGGGCGTCACGCGAGTTCTGGGACACCCTGTGTATTATACAGTTAATATACAGGGTGTCCCATTATAAAACATCCAGTCGAATATTTCGAAAACCAAGCCCGGGAGAGAAAAATTTTTCAGACAAAAGTTATTTGGTTTCGAGGGGCCCATAAGATGATACCATTGGTTTGACCTTGAAGAATTATTTGAAAGTTACATGAAAGTCACCTCAATTTTTTTAAATGGCATCCCCTATTTTTTATTACATATTCTTGTAGCTGACTTCAAGAGCTTTCCAAAACACTATAATAAAGTATTTTTTTATTAAGTATTTTCCGAGTTATAAAGCTTGAAATAATTTCATAATTTTACATAAACTGTAAAATATCTCGTAAAATATTTACTTTTCGATGACCTTACCTCAATACTTTTATGCACAGAATAATGAGAGGAACCAATTGATGTCAAGAAAACACATAGTTGTTTTTAAGAAAAAATATGCAATTTGTAACTAACAATTACATATTTTTCCTTAAAAACAACTATGTGTTTTCTTTACACCAATTGATTCCTCTCATTATTCTGTGCATAAAAGTATTGAGATAAGGTCATCGAAAAGTAAATATTTTACGAGATATTTTACAGTTTATGTAAAATTAAGAAATTATTTCAAGCTTTATAACTCGGAAAATACTTCATGAAAAAATACTTTATTATAGTGTTTTGGAAAGCTCTCGAGGTCAGCTACAAGAATATGTAATAAAAAATAGGGGATGCCATTTAAAAAAATTGAGGTGACTTTCATGTAACTTTCAAATAATTCTTCAAGGTCAAACCAATGGTATCATCTTATGGGCCCCTCGAAACCAAATAACTTTTGTCTGAAAAATTTTTCTCTCCCGGGCTTGGTTTTCGAAATATTCGACTGGATGTTTTATAATGGGACACCCTGTATGTTATATATTATATTTAATACATATTTTTTTTATCATATGTGTGTCAATAATACTTGTTCGTGATTTTGAAACTTACACACATTTTATATATTATATAAATAAATAAATATATTATGTAAATAAAAAAAGTCTAAAAATCAATTCTTTAACCTTCTTTTTTCCTTCACAGACCCTTATTGGAGCCTTATAAATGCTTTGATCAGGGCCTAGCAGCGCGTGCCTTATAAGGCTTATATAAGGCACGCGCTACTAGGCCCTGATCAGGAAACTGCTATCAGGGCCATATAGAACGTATCGTTACATTTTGGATCAGGCGCCTTATCAGGCTGCCTTAATAGAGCCTGATGAGGCAATAAGGCAAAAGCTAACAGGCCCTTACTAGGGCCGTATTTCATTTTCTACTCGGGATGTTCTCGTTAGCGTGAAGAATAATCGCTCTCTTGGCTCGTTCTCCTCGCCATCGTCTTCGTCGTACACGTAATAATCGTCCTCGGTGTCCCTCGACGCGTTCGCGATCTCCGGATTCTTCACCTCAACGATGGAACGCTTGCGACGAATGGCTGCTCTAAGATATCTGTCTAAGGCGTATATTTCGTACGATCCTTTGGGAATAACGATCGTCTCGTCATTGTCGTCGAAGTAGAATCTATTGTTTGTCGAATGAACGTTCGGAATCGTGTTGTAGGTTTCATCGTTCAGATCGAGAGTGGGAAAATAATTGCCGGAGAGAACGCTGCTAGTTCCGGTCAACGTGAGCGTTAGCGACATCGCAAGCATCGACTGAGGTCGTTTCGCGCGAAAACGCGAGGTAATCGAAAACGTTTCCAATCGAGTTCTCGGAGAAAGCGCAGAGCTGACCGCAAATAGTCTGATCGAACGTCTGTACCGAGCGACGATTGTACACTATATCGACGTTGTTGCCGAGATAGCGCGTGAGTTCCCTCGGAGGTTGCAAATTTCCAAAAATATCAAAATAAATGGCATTGTTTTTCCTTCTTCGCGTAAGCGACCCAGTGCGTACCCGAGCTCACCTCGTCGTCGAGATTCACGATGCCGCACTCCGCGCGTCGCGCTCTCGCCGGCAAGGAGTCGCGCATGAATAGCCCTCTGAAAAACGGTATGCGTAAACGACGAGCCGCTCGATTCAACTGATCGTTCGTCGTCACGTCGAACGCAGACATCTCGAGCGTCGCTAGTGTCTCCTTCCACGTTTTTTTTTAATCTTTTACTCGTCTAACCTTTGTACCGCCACCGTATTTTTTATACGGTGCAAGATACAATCCGCGACCCTCCATCGCTCAGTTGTGTCGTCGAGCTGACGACGAGCGGCCTTGCTGTCATTCACGGCTTTCGCCACGCCGGCCGCCCCACCGACGAGGGATCCGAGTACCCCTAGCATCGATAGAAGAGGCAACAAACCTCCGCGTTTAGCTGCCGGCAACACTTTCTTTCTCTTCGTTTTCTCCCTCTTTCGAAGACCCATTCCAAGTTTCGTTTTTGTTTTCATTGCTGCCCACACGGCAGTCGCGGCGGCTCTCTCGCCGAGGGTGGCGTCGCTCGCCGTTATGCGACCGCGCGCCTTATCGGCGAGCGCTCGATCAGCGACGTGTCGATCTAGGAGTCGATCGCTTCGCGAGTAAACGATGTCGTGCTCGCGACAAGCCGCGTCCAACGGATTGATCTCTATCGCCACGCGTTAGTCGTTTCGCGAGACGAGTACCGGGTCCGCAGAATTGATAACTAGGTATATGTAGTTCGCGCGTTGTTCAATAGTCCAGCGCCGATTCGCGCCGTGCTTGACATGCACCGCAATTTTTGACGAGCGATGGTGGACCGTCTATGTGATCTCGTTGCCCCGGTAAATTGTAGTGTTCCAAACACGCGCGATAACTCCGCACTTCGGGATCCGCTCTTAGATGATCCGGCAGTTTGTCCCACAATCGCTCGACGAGATAATCGAAGTGGCGCAGCAGAACGACCTTTGAAACGAACTGCAACTGCTCGACGGTTAGATCGAGAATATCGCGGTCGTTCGTCAGTAAGAGAAACATCGTGACTGCTCGAATCGGCGTAACGTTCGCGTATAAATAGAACAATCGCGCGCAAGCGATCGATTACCGATACATTCGGAGAGATGCGATTCGTGCAACGACGATAGGAGTATCCGATCTCGATCGCAAAACGCGACTGACGTCAGGCGTGGCGCCCGAGGTATCGCGCAGACACGGTCCTCTGCTGCCGAACGCGATACGCTGCATCATCAGCGGTCCGTCGAACTGCGGTAAGACGAACGTCTTGATAAGTCTATTGAAAAGTCCGCACGGCGTACGTTTCGAAAACGTGTACGTGTACTCGAAATCGTTGCAACAGCCAAAGTATCGATATCTCGAGGAGCTGCTCGATTCGATGAACGAGATCGGATATCACGCATTCCCCAACAATCGCGACGTCGTGCCGCCCACCGAGGCGCTTTCCAATTCGATATTCGTGTTCGACGACGTAGCCTGCGACAAACAGGACACAATCAGAGAGTACTTTTCCATGGGTCGACACGCGAACGTCGATTGTTTCTATCTGTGTCAGACGTACGCCAAGATACCGAAACATCTGATACGCGATAACACGAATCTGTTGATCCTGTTTCGACAGGACGGTACCAATTTGAGACACGTATACAACAATCACGTGAATTTCAACATGTCGTACGAGAAGTTTTGCGTGTTGTGTCGCGAATGTTGGCTGCGAAAGTACGGCTTCGTCGTGATAGACAAGGATAGCGCGTTGCGAAACAGCAGATACAGGATTTAACGACTTCGTCATACCGAATACGATCAGTCTCGCTCGAACGATGAGCACCGCCGAACGCGAAAAGACGGCGAGAAAGACCGCTAAGACGCGCGCGTCGATTCGGAAAAAACATCGCGCTTTGAAGATGGGCAAACTGGAGGATGAAATCATCCTGGAGAAACACTTCAAACCCGTCGTCGAGTCTTTGAAACGAATCGCCAAGCACGCCGAACGCAGCGAGAGCAAATCGTCCGAGAACGACTAGGTTCTCGTCAAGAGGAAACGCGAGGAGAACGACGATGACAACGACGACGACAAACGCGTCAAACTCTTTAAGTTTGAGCGTAAATGACGATTAGACGCGATGGGGAAATCGCCCGCGATCGGCGATTTCACGCCGATAGACTCGAGATGGGCGATCGGTTCGACGCCGATAGACTCGCGAAGGGTAACACTGTTTCCGAACGAGGGAAGAGAGGATGAGGAAGAGGTTTTCGAAACGACGAGTGATTCGCCGTCGCTTGAGTCGTCCGTCAAACAGATTCTGCGAACGCCGCAGGGTCGCGAGGCGTTGCACGGACAATTGGGATCGTTGGGACGAAGATACGTGGGGGAGGGGGGTCTTCTCGGTGGAGATCGCAAGACCGAGATCGATCACGTGTATCTCGACGAAGAGGGGACCAAGCTCGGCGACAAACGTTTCGACGTGAACAAGGACGACGCTATGATAATAGGTGGAACGAGATATGTGGATACGCCCGGTTTATACGAATTAATCTTTAAGAAAATTCCTGATGAAGTCATCTACACCGACAATGATTTGCAAAAATACAAAGCTATACTGTTAGCGACGAACGCTCATAGACGTGACCGCAGCACGAGCATGCCGATCATGGGTAACAAAGGATACAAGTACAAACACATCATTGCGCCGCTCGTGAGTGGCCGGAAGAAGAGCGGCGCGGGCAACGTGCCATCTGTTATGAGAGTGACCGATAACAAAGTGGATTACGTTCACTGGGACAACCCCAACGAATTGGTGGATCGTCTCCGACTGCTCGACGCCTCTCATCGCGCTGGCGATAACGCTCACGACAACGAGATCTTGTCGATACTCGAGGAGCTTCGAGAGATTGGATTGATTATAAATTGAATCGTCGCGCCGGTCATGTCGGTAGTGCATTTCGCGCGATAGCGACGTCATGTCCGTGAATAAATTCGGAATGCCGTCGAAACATGGCAGCCGCGACGTTGCGCGGGAAAGATCGCGACCGGTCGATTTCGTGCAAAATTACGTGCGCAACAACGCGCTGTGTCTAAGCGCCGAGGGAAAATTTGACGCGAGAGAACGCAAGATACAGCGCGTGGCCACGCCCGACAGCGAAACCGACGCGACAAACAAGAATTACATCGACGACTCGATCCGAAACGTCAAGCGAGATCTCGGGGAAGCGATGGTGAGTTCCGACATCGAATTAGTAAAAAACATAAATGACTTAGTAAACGAATCGTCAAAGAGTATTAAATCGACCGTCGAAAAGTGCGAGATAAACGTTAAAAATCTGAAAAGTACGCTCGACAATAGCACCGATGATTTGATAAAACGTACAAACGGCTGGATGAGACTTGCGATCACAAGATCGACGAGTTGAATAAGAAACTCGAGGGGCGAATGGCGACTATCATCGAAAGAATCCTCGAGTCGGAAAAGAAACTCGAGGAGCGCATAGCGAGTACCGTCGAAGGGATCGAGATCTGTCGAAGCGCAAAGAGAGGATGATCGAGGCGTGCGAAAGCAAGATCGCGAGCGCGAGAAAAGCGCTCGAGAAGAGCATCAACGACGCGTCGAAAGAGTGGTCAAGAGTCAAATTGATCACCAATATTCACGACAAAAGGATCGAAAGCTTAAAGAAAAAAAGTAAAGAATTTGACGCAAACAGACAAGACATAACGGACGTGGTAGGCACTTGCTGGTATTCGTGAAAAAAAACCTGACAGCGGCGTTGGAAGTGGATATTCACGATATCAAGAACGATCATACAGGACATCGAAGAATCCGCGAGGCAAAACCTTCGAAATAATTGTTTCTTTCAAAGATGAGCGTCGATAAACGAAGACTTGTGGAGGAGCTGCACGCCCCGGCGCACAGAAATTTTCTGCGACGACGCGTGGTGGTGCGCGGCTACGACGATCTCTGACAGGCCGACGTCGTCGAGATACGTCCCTACTCACGAAGCAACAAGGGTCACAATTACATCTTGACGGTCATCGACGTGTTGAGCAAGCATGCGTGGGTGCTACCGCTCAAGAGCAAGAGCGGTCGAGAAGTGGCCGCAGTCCTCTCCAGAATCTTTCGCGAGAGCGCGCGATGTCCGAGGAATCTACAGACCGACAATGGCAAGGAGTTTTACAACGTGCGCGATCTTGTGACGAAACGCAATGCGAATCACTACTCGACGTTCTCGGTGATGAAAGTGTCGGTGGTGGAGAGATTCAATCGCACGTTCAAGAACGATATGTGGAAACTGTTCACGCTCAACGGATCGTACGCATGGATCGACTGCCGAATCTGCTGGCGACGTACAATCATCGCAGACATCGAACGATAGGGATGCGCCCGGCGGACGTGACGCCGACCGTTGCCGAGAGACTCCTGTCGACGGTGTACAGTCGCGCAAAGATCGCCGCTCCGGCGAAATTTAAAATCAACGATCTGGTGCGCGTGAGCAAATTCAAAACGGTATTCGAGAAGGGCTACACCCCCAATTGGACAACCGAGATCTTCCGCGTCGCCAAGGTGCAACGAACCAATCCCGTGACTTATCTACTGAACGATTCGTGCGGGGATTCGATAGCCGTGGGTTCTACGAACACAAGTTGCTGCGCGTCTCCGATCCCGATGTTTATCTGGTGAAAAAACTGCTGCGAAAAAAAAGCGAGATATACGTGAAGTGGCTAGAAATGGATAATTCGTATAATTCGTGGATAAAGAAAACAGCTGTTTTATAATAATAAAAAGTATACATATGCAGCTTTTTTTATTTATTGCGGTACCTTGTAATGTCCCCAGGGCAAAGTGTCGTGAGACTCGGGTACGACGTATCGTTTATCGTCGTACGGACTGAGAACGAGTTTTCTCTCGGAAACCGTGTACACCTCGTGCAATTTCGAACGCAAGCACGACTGGCGTGTCGACTGCTCTGTCGTCTCTCTCAGACATCGCGCGAAGTTCTCGAACGTTATCGTTCTCTCAACGACGCTCCTCTTGACGCTTTTTATCCTCTTTGTATCGCTCTTTCCCTGTACTTTTAATGCATATATCTTTGCCCTCAGTCCTACAAATTCTGTCATAACCGCGCCGCAATTCTCATCCTTCATTAGACCGGGGATTTTCTTGTTGACGCGCGGCATATCGTACGCGTTTCTCTCGCGATAATCGCTCGTGTCGAATCTCTTTAAGGAACGTTTTATATCCTCGTACGCGTCGTCGCACTCGAAAAGATATATCAGACTGTCGGTATCCGTGTACATTATTTTGCAGTTATCTCGATACAGAGGCAAGGCGTAATCGTAGTGAAATTCATAGAGACGCGTTTTGGATATATCGAGGATACACATGCCAACGTAAATGGGTTTGTTGAGTTTTACTTCGAGCTTGCACAGTTCGACGGCTAGCAAGTTCTCGGCAAAAACGCTTCGACTGTGAAAATTTGGTCTGGCGATCATCACCTCCGCGCCGAATCTTCCTTCCCAGTGCGTCGATGTAATCGCGCACGTTCGCCATCGTTTTCCCAAATACCGCGTTGTTCATAAGCTTGTACATGTTTCTCTCGAACTCGTTGCTTGCGCGAATCCTGAATGTTGTGTTCAACTCGATGTATCCGCGAAGCCACAGGGATTGCGCAAATCGCAGGACGCGATGAATCCTAGTCAAATGCAATCCGTGTCGCATACACTGTTGCAAATTGCGATAGTGTATTACGTAACGCGACTTATCGCACAGCGTGGCTAGAAGCTTATGGTATCACTTGCCAGGAGACGCGTCGCGAAATGGGCAAAATGGGAAATTCGCGTGGGCGTCATGGAGCTCTCGCGGATACGCGAGGTCTACCTCCAACCGACGGAGGAGTCCAACGATGGACATTACGTCAAAACTCTCAGGGTTGGTGACCCACTGAAAATCCGCATACGGTAACGGCTCGCACATCGCTCAACCGTACAGATTATTTACATCATAATACATCAGATAAGTCGATGGTTTCGACGGATCGTATGTCGAAAGATATTTGTTATTGGCTCGCGCGTCACCTCTGCGAACATTGACTCAAACCGCCGCGTACGCCGCGTTCCACGAACATCACCATATCAATGTCGCACAGAAGTTCAAATTGAACGCCCATATATTTCAGCATAGCGTCCCACGTGTATCCCGGTAACGTGTAATAGTGAGTAGGATCGAGACCGTAACTCTCTATGCTGTTCTCGCGAAAATTTTCGAACACATCAGCTAATAGCAAAACATCTACTCCCCGAGATCCCTCACGCGAAAACGTCGCCACACGTTCAACGCGTGCTCGTAGTCGTCATCGCTGATACATTCGCCAGTCAAAGAACTGTGGAATGCTTCGCGCGGAGGCAACTCGGTCTCCAGCAACTTATCAACGTTGTCGACGTATTCGTACGAAAACACGCCTTTGCGCGTGAATAATTCGAAATCCTTGTCGTTGAGCTCTGAGAATTCCGATCGCGCAATCCGTAATCAATCCCTGTCGAGATACGATACCAATTTTTGAAGACTCGTACTGAGAAACTTATACGAATCCACGAATCGTAACTTCACGCAGGTGAATCCCATCTGTCGCGCGTCGTCTCTTTCACGTGCTTCGTGAACAAGATGTATGTTTCTTTAGTCAACGGTAACAATTCAACTTTACCCTCGAAATTATTGGCAACCTCTCGAATGATGATATGCGCGTCGTACTCCGATAGATTGTGAAAGAACACGGGAATGACGAATGCATTTTTATAATTCAAATTGCAGCGCGAGTGCACCGGACCCCTGTATCGTCCGGTGACGTGACAGTGATCGCGCACGCGTAGTTCCTCCGATTCGAACGGTTTTTTGCAGATGTGACAACGAATCGCGTTCCGAAAATCGTGTATCTTTTCGGGAGTAAGCTCCACCATGGGTGCGATCCTGTGCAACGTTTTCTTCGCGCGATGCGCGAGAGCATTGAGCTTGTTGAACCACGATATACAGTTTTCGCCGCGACGGAATCTGTAAGCCGGGGCGCGATAATCCTCGTCGCGCACGCATCGCACATAATATCCGATGCTGAATGCTCTGTGATGCTGATAAGCGTATCTGTTCAGCGTCGCGCGCTCGCGTCCTCGCTCTCCTTCTCTAACACACACTCCAGATCGGCGTACACCACGAAGGGAAGTTGCTCCTCTCTTTGGTGATTGCTGAAACTCAACCACTTGTCATTCTTGTTCGGAAGAACGATAGCGCATTCGTTCATCCTCCCGCAGTCCGAAACGTGAGCGGCAAGCTTCTCTCTCGAGTGGAAATAATGCAGACATCTACAATTATTTAAAATATATATAACAATTTTTCAATCGTACGTATGTAAAAATTACTCGCTTCCTACTAATCGCAGATGAACTTTTTCTGTTTATGTTTGCTCAGTTGATTCCCCATCAATTGCGACAGGTTTTTTATCCACGCTAAGTGACCTTCGCTCGAGCCGTGTCGCGCGTTCGGCACGTAGAACAGATTAACGTGAGTATCTCTCTTGTCGTCGGTGAGTCGTAGAGGAACGATTGCGTCCTCGAATCGCAGAAGAAAGATCGTGTTACCGCTCCGCTCCTTCTGGGTGAACACGTTGATCGTTGAGACGTTCGAATCTTCCGATTTGTTTCAGATTCATGGGAAAATCGATACCATCTAGCTTCAACACAGTCCGGTAATCGGGATACTGATTGAGTCTCTCGACATTTTTGTCGACGAGATACAACGCTGCGAACACTGCCCACGCGAAACACGCGTTGTCCATCGTTCGCACGTTGACCACCGCTCTTTTTAGTTTTACGAATCGCGGCATATCAATCCAACATCTCGCCCGCATGGGATTACACTTGTTAATGTTCACTACTATATTCAATATGCGCGACAACGCCCATCCGCTGTCGCGCTCCTGAAACTCCTCCAGACCCGTCAGAGTCACGTCGACCACGTGTCTGTCGTTTACCATTCTCGCAAATCGGAGGTATGGAAAAGCTGTCGATTCCTCGTAACGATACTCTTTATACGTCTGATCGTTCACGACGAATTCTCCGTTAAATATAGTATTGACCTTTAAACACACGTGTCTTTCGAGATTGTCGCGCACCTTCTCGAGCACCGTGCCTCTCGCGTCGTCGAGAAATCGTCGAGGCTCGATGTGCCGTCGGTTTATCACCGCGCCGCTCGATACTCGGTTATTGAACGCTGTATCGATTTCCACCCACGAGTGTCCTTCTCCATCAACATACCCAGCGCTTACGCGCTCGAAGCGTCGCCGCAACTCGACTCTCACACCCTCCAATCGCGCTAATCAAGCCACCAAAGAATGCACCGTTCCAACGTTATTTCGTCGACGACACTCCTCTCGCAATGACTCCAGACACTCGTCGCACCGCCGCTCCCACGCACGACGAGCGTCCGCGTCGACGACGCTCGTCGCGATCTCGAGAAGATCGTTCGCATCTATTTTTATGATAGCTTAGACTTCGACAACCACAATGTCCAACCTTCGTTATCCGTCGGAATTCTAAATTTCGCCGCTCGTTGTCGAATCTCCCGATTCTTCGTTGGTACTCTCTCCGTATACTCTCTCACTCTACAACTACACGCTATCGTCGTTTTTATCCACAATTTCTCTTGCGCGCTCCGAACATCAATCTGTCGCCTCAAGTGAAAAGTCGACAAATTCCATCGAGTGTCCTCCTTCATCGTGGACGTTTCGACAATTGAATCTCCTCGATCGCGTTCGATCGCGAATGAACTTAATGAACTCGACGATAACTTCTCGTCGCAAAACAAGTTATCCGTATCGCTTATCGCGGCTGTGTCCGCATCGCTGTCGTCCATTCGAAGAATAACTGATGAATTGAGCGTCGAATCAAATTGAAATGCTCTTATATCGTCGTCGCTCCCGAAGGAAAAAACGTGAATCCGTTTCGAAAAAAAAAATCGCGATTTCCCGGACGAGAAAACGCCGCGTCCCTCGACGGGAAAAACGCGATTTCTTGAATAAAAATAACGCGCGGCGGAAAACGCGCCGCCGCGACTTCCGGTGGAGATACGCGATAAGCGTGCGTCTCCCGGACGCCGACGACACACCACGGAGGTTTCTAACCCACAACTCCGTCGATAAGATCTCCCGCGCACCCGCGGGGACCGTACCGACCCATGTGGGGATTCAAACCCACACACCACGGGGGTTTCTAACCCACAACTACGTCGATAAGATCCCCCGCACACTCGCGGGGAACGTTCCGACCCATGTGGGGATTCAAACCCATTGCTCTCCCCACCCCATGTGAGGATTCAAACTCATTGCTCTCCCCACCCCATGTGGAGATTAAAACCCATGGCATCCCCCCCATCACGCCTAAACAGGGGGACGCTGAGAGGCCCTCGCCTGCCGTCTCTCCCCCCTCGCCCATCTCTTACGACATTCCCCCCGCAAAACCCCCCCGCTTCCCGACCCGTCTCGCGTCACTCCATGGGTTTGGAACACCCTCTATTCGGCTACTATTGATACTGTGTTAAAATGTATTTCAATACAAATGAAAACTATTGAATATGATTGGTATCGATTAAAATCTGATACATTTTAATCGATTGGAAATGTGTCAATAGGTATTCAGATTTATTCAAGAAAATTAAAAATTTGTCAATCGGAGCAATTGGATTACACAGCCACACAAAAAAAAAAATTTCGACGCAGATGGTGAGATTATGATTACTATATGTTTTTCGGGTCGCTGAATCCGAATCCGAGGTCAGTTTTACTCCTGCACGTCAGGGTTTTGACATAACCTCAAAAAACATAGTAAATTTGAATTTTCTAAACATAAATAAAAAGCAAATAACAGATTTGTAGTATTTTAATCATTTTCTTTTTTCGAACTATATCGAGTTCTTTTCTCCTCAAAAGATCGATGCAATGTTTTACGTTTTCTACCTTCCTTCGGTAAGTCTCTTTTCATATTCCAGCAGAAATCTGCCATCATATGTTCGTCCCATTTTCCCTGATAGCGAGTTTCCATAACTTTTATGTCTTGATGAAAACGTTCCCCTTGTTCTTCGCTAAAATCTCCTAGGTTGTTGGGGAATTCGTCAAGATGTGAGTGCAAAAAATGTAATTTCAAATTCATCAAACAACCTAGTTTTTCGAAGTTTTTTACCATATTATTAACAATTTTTTCATACTGTGGACTTTTTGTATTTCCCAAAAAATTGTGTGCCACGTCTTTGAAACTAAGCCAAGCTTTTTTCTCAAGTCCGTTCATTATACTAGTAAAATTTTCATCTTTGAACAGCTTGCGAATTTGTGGTCCATCAAATACTCCTTCCTTCACTTTTGCCTCAGAAAGTTTTGGAAACTTCGATTGGAGATATAGAAAACATTTACCTGTTCTATCTAAAGCTTTAACGAACTGCTTCATCAGACCAAGCTTTATGTGAAGGGGAGGGATGAGAATTTTTGATGGATCTACTAACGACTTGTGAATGATGTTATATGAACCAGTGGTCAACGATGCTCTTACAGGCCAATTTCTTTGTTCGTAATGCTTTGCTCTATCTCTACTATCCCACAAACATAAATAGCAAGGATATTTAGTAAATCCTGATTGTTGTCCGAGTAACATTGATATGATTTTCAAATCTCCGCAAATCTGCCATAAGTGCTTATTATAGTCTATTTTTTTCAATAGAATTTGCATGTTATCGTACTTCTCTTGCATGATAGTTGAGTGTGCGATCGGAACTGGAGCATAAACATTTGTATTGTGGAGTAAAACTGCTTTGATACTTTGTTTAGACGAATCTATGAAAAGTCGCCAATCAGTGGCTTTATAACAATTCGCCTTCAATGCATTGATAAGACCTTCAACATCAGTGCAAAATACGAGTGATAACTTTTCATCTTTACTGAAGAATTTTAGAAACTCTTTTTCACGGTTACGGTACACAGAAATCTTAGTTTTTGGTTCTAAAACATTTTTCGCTTTGAGAAATGAAGCTAAGTGCTCGGAACCATCTTTTGGTAAACCTAGTTCTCGAATAAGATCATTCAATTCCAACTGTGAAATCAATGACGGGACTGGTGGTTTTTTGTCATGAGCTGCATACTCCGTATCACTGTCATTGTTGTCATCGCTCTCAGATTCATTTGTTTCAGAGAACTGTTCATCAATGTCCATCGGCTGAGTGTCTTTACATACGCGGTTACATTTAGTTTTCAACGTATTGTTTTCAATTAAAACTGGAGCAATCACACATGTAGTGCTTTTATATACAATTTTCTGCTTGTTTTTCTTACTGAAACCTTTTATTTGATTTAAACAAAAGTAACATTCTTCCTTATTAGTAGGACTTTGCCAAATGGCTGGACTAGAGTACTTAATACAATCTTTGTTTTGATCTTTTTTCCATCGAGTGAGCATTCTTTTACAACAATCACAAATAATATGTGGAACCCAGTTGCTAAGCTGATCCATCTTTAACTTGAAGATTTTTTCATACGCTGAGCGTATATCGACATCAACAGGTTTTCTTAAATAACTTACTTCGAATTTAGCACATATGTAGCAGAAAGCATCATGATCCATAAGACAATCATGGGTTTGCGAAACCTTTTTAGTGATTGTTTTTCTTGTGAAGAAAATGATTAAAATACTACAAATCTGTTATTTGCTTTTTATTTATGTTTAGAAAATTCAAATTTACTATGTTTTTTGAGGTTATGTCAAAACCCTGACGTGCAGGAGTAAAACTGACCTCGGATTCGGATTCAGCGACCCGAAAAACATATAGTAATCATAATCTCACCATCTGCGTCGAAATTTTTTTTTTTGTGTGGCTGTGTTATCGTTGTCTTCTACAAGACTATTCAAGAATTATATTAGGTATAATGTTGAAAACATTAACTCATTTGATTTTATAGACACATTTTTCTCCCGATATGTGGAAAAAATATCCAAATGGCGAATTCAGATGTCTAAAATCAAATGCCGTGCCCATAATTTTTAGAAATTTGACAAGGAGGGTACTCATAATTCGGATCACCGATTTTGCTCAAACTTTGTAGGATTATAGTATTAGTATAGAAGTAATAAATGCTATTCGGAGACGATGCACTATTCAGTTGTTTATATAAATAATATATATAAGATATTTCATTAGACATCAATAATAATGGTAAAATTTTAATTTTATTTCTTAT
Source organism: Crematogaster levior (assembly GCA_901521435.1). Taxonomy (NCBI): domain Eukaryota; kingdom Metazoa; phylum Arthropoda; class Insecta; order Hymenoptera; family Formicidae; genus Crematogaster; species Crematogaster levior. The sequence goes on along the minus strand of CABEGB010001254.1, from coordinate 27,426 downwards.
GTTTAATGTGTTGTATATTTTATAGACAAAATTAAAAACGTCCCAACGCGTAGAAAATTTTTTGTGCATTGTGTATTTTCTAGTCGTATTAAATATTTTTATATATTATAAATATCACCTTATATTCTAAATATGTTATATATCTTTCGTTGTAATAAAAAAATATCATTAAAAATTACAAAAAAAAACATGAAAAAAAACGAGAGAATGTGGAACCGAACCCGAGATGTCTAGATTTCTATGCTTGCAGTTAGTCCGCTGCGCCACGCTGACATCTGTTTGACTGCTTTAGTGTCATTGTACTATAGCAGTACGGTAAAATTCAAGTAGCGATTTCTCGTAAACAACTGAATAGAGCATCTCCGAATAGCATTTATTACTTCTATACTAGTACTATAATCCTACAAAGTTTGAGCAAAATCGGTGATCCGAATTATGAGTACTCTCCTTGTGAGTGCTATGGCTGCAACAGGTATGTACATATAATAAAATATATTTTGATGTTTCAAAAAATTATGAATATTAAAGTGATATAAGCAGATGCACTGTATGACTATATTAATAATCATAAATTTTGATAAAAGTTTCAATAAATAGTATAAGTTTGCAATAAATAGGTGTATCTAAAACTCTCCTGGAAGCTGAAGGAACATCGCATTTGGGTTACGAAATGGATTCTAAGATGAATGAAGCCAACGATGCAACAGGTATGTGTAATGAAATTAATCACGATGACTATGAAAGTTATAAATGTTAAAATAATAAAATGCGGTGTAATAATGATTATTATATATATGTATATATGTGTGTTAAAATTCACAAATCTTAAGAAGTGAATTGTAATGGGAAGTTATTCTTAATTGTTGTGATTGTTGTTAAGTATACTATTTCATTCCGCATGTCAAACTTTTCAAAAAAACCTTGTTTGTGTTACTTATGCTTTTAATCAATATCAATATTTTTTATCAATATCAAAATCAGATATACTAATTATTATATTTAGCAATATTGAATCATATTTTTTTTAAATTGTGAATGAGGGATATCAAAGATTTTACAAAGCGGCTCTTAAAATTTGTTATTACGTGTACAAAGTGTACATTAGATTGATAAGATGGATACATTGTAATTAATTATCATATTTATTGTTGATAGATACAACGGATAACTCCCAAGGATTTATATTAAATTCTGGCAACAAAAATACATTAAGTAAGCCTATGACATATTCAACGCTTGATCGTTGCAACTGTACTACATCGCAGAATTTGAAGAAGCTACTGAGAAGAAGTGAACAGTTGAGGGCTAACATGAAAAGAAAACTTGTAAGTATGAAGAAGAACTTGAAACGTTTAAAAAGAGAAGTGCATTTTGATACATCTAAGATTTTTGATAAAAATCAAATAAAACTGCTTTGCAATGAATATAAAAGAATGCCGCATTGGTGTGAGAGAACTCTAGTTAAGGCTTATTTGCTAAAGTTTTCATGCGGCACCATGGGATATAACGAATTGATACGCCAAAAATTTCCTTTACCAAGTATTAGAACTCTAAGCAGGAAATTAGAAAATTTAAAATTTAATAATGGGATAAGTGAGGAAATTTTTCAATTTTTAAAAATTAAAGTTTCTCAATTTGAAAAACAAACTGATAAAAACTGTGTTAGTGCTGGATGAAGTGTCCATTACTCCGGGAAAATTTTACGACCAGTTCTGGTACTTTGTATGAACATGTCACTATACCGGGGGAGAAACAAGAGAATATTGCAACTCATGCATTGTGTTTCATGTTAGCTAGGTTAGCTGGTAGATGGAAGCAGACCGTGACATATTATTTTACAGAAATAACGACCCCCAGGAGGTATTTCAAAATCAATAGTAACCGAAATTATTTCGAAGGTGGAAAATATAGGCTTATCAGTTCAAGTTGTTATTTCAGATATAGGTACTAACAATCAGTCAATGTGAAAGGAATTCGGTATAAAAATATCGCGAATAATGCAGATTAATTATTATTCTAAACATGTTTGCACTGCAAATTGTAAATTGTACTTTTGCTCAGATGTTCCGCATGCATTAAAAAATATTGTTCGCGGACTTCTACTTAACAAAGTATTCAAAATACTTCGTTGACAAATATAACTTGACAACTTGTAATGTTAAGGCTTCCTATTTGTCTGATGCAATAAAAGAAGATGAAAATTGTGATTTAAAATTAGCTCCAAAAATGAAGAAAGATTCTGTAGAAAGAAATAAGCATCATTTTCAAAAAATGAAAGTATCTAATAGTATGAGCATTATGAGTCATGAAATTAGTTCTGCATTGCGATTTTTATGTCATGAAAATCTAAAAGATGAACGTCAGAGTACTGCATGGTTTATTTCAGTTGTACGGCAATGGTTTGATTTAATGACAAATCGAAAATTATCATTGATTTTAAGTAAGTTAAAAGATGAAAAATTTAAAGAAGTTATAGATTTTCTTAATAAAGTAATAGTACTGTTTAGAGACTTAACTGTGGGAGATAAAGGTCATTGGAAACTGTTCCAAGCTGCTGTAATTTTATCAATTCTGACTGTAATTGATTTATCGCAATATCTTATAAATGATTGTGACTTTCAATTTCTTTTAACATCGCATCTTACTCAAGACTGTCTAAAAAATTTGTTTTCTGCTGTTAGGAGAAAAAATGTTGTTCCAAATGCTGTTCAATTTAAGAATAACTTAAAACTAATTAGTATTTCCCAATTTATGAAAAATATTAGCAACAGTAGTTATCAAGAAGATGACCGAGAGTATCTTTTAGAATTTTTAAATGTCATACTAGAAAACCGTACTTCAGGTACACACGACACAAATCAATCAGCAATTTACATAGAGATTTACAAGTACCTCAAAACACTCACTATTACTTTGAACAATACGGACATAAACAAATTGCATCATGTAGCTGGTTATTTAATAATGAATATTTTCAAAAACGAAAATGCTTGCAAAGCATGTATATTTGCAACAGGAACAAAAAATGCAAATGTTTATCACTACAGTACATTAACGCGCATTAGAGCTCGTCAAAATAACACTTTATTTTTTATTAATGCAGCAACATTATGTTTTTTTATTCAAATCGAGACAAAGTTTAGAATATTTCGTGAATATATGAATAACCACAAAGAAAGCGGCAATTTAAAGAAACTCTTTATGGAAATCTGCCAAAAAATACCATTTACTCTTCCACCATGTCACAACTTAAAAACTAAAATTATTTTGCGGTATTACACGTATTACGGTATTGCGGTATTACGCATGAAAGTATCATCTCGAAAAATGTCTGTACCAAAGAACTGTAACATATTCTAGTAAGAGCATGGCGATGCATCATTATATGCTGTGATTAAAGTAGTTCTTAATTTCTGTGATAAATATTCAATATTTACTTATGTAATAAAAGTAATTTATTTAACATGCTTCTTATTTTTTCCTTATTTTAATTATAGTTAATCACTATGAACTAAATTTTATTAATTTCAGGTGCTGTAATAATCACTTCATATTCGACTGCAAGATTATGTCTTGGTGAATAATCGCCGTTATTCTCATTTGTATATACTGTATTTGTATATACTTATTTATGAAATTGTAATTGAATAATATAAAAATTGTAAGAAGACTTTGATAATAAAGAATTTTGCATCATAAAGAACCACTGCTTAAAATTATCGGGTGAATACAATTTGTATTCGAATTTAATACGTTTTGCACGGCTTTTGTCAATTTTGTCTATTTTTACACACTTTAAACTTACAATTTTATTGACGACAAATTATTTTTTTCTACCAATTATATTTTATTGTAATGAACAAGTAGTGTTACGTGATATATTGACATTATAATATTGTCGCGTACTTTCAAAATTTACGTCATTTCCGGTTTCACAACATCATGGCGGAGCCTATTCTATTGTCTGATCTCTACCTTGAGGATCTCTAGCTCATTCCATCAATTTTCGACAGAGATAGCTAAAGGTACAATTTCATGCGAGCGAAGAAAAGCTAGCGTTTATCCCCACTCCACCGCAAAGCAAAGCAATGCTGAAACGCTGTTCGCTTTCGTCTCCTTTTGGCTGCGTTCCGATATTCACTGCCAATACTGAAAATCTATAGTTCGCGTTACATACACTATAGATTTTCAGTACTGGCAAATATCGGAACACAGCCTATATCTCTGTGATACATTTTGTAAAAATAAAAATGAGTTAGTAGTCAGTACATCGAATTATACAGACGTATAGTGGGAATTACAGTTGCAGCAGAGATTAGAAGACGACGTATAGCTATAGCTATGATACTTTCCTTAAAAAAAAAAAAAAAACCAAATATCGAAAGAAAAAGTTTTGGGTAGCACCATTTTTCAAAATCGAAATAAACACAGTTTTTTTTTTACATCATTTCTGAAGTTAATATTGGAAGACATACGATTCCACAATTATTTTCGGATGAGTGCAACTCAGTTGGAAGAATTGTTGAATATAATCGGCCCAAAATTGCAGAAGCAGGACGTTGTTCGACAATCAATCACACAACCTGAACGATTGGCATTAACATTGAGTCCGTTTGGCTAGATCTATAAATTTTATTTTTTTTAACTTAATATTTTTTAGTATATGTATGTGTATATATATATATATATATACAGGGTGTCCCATTATAAAACATCCACGCAAATTACTCCGAAGATAAGGGTGATAGCAAAAAATGACCTTAACAAACGTTGTAGGATTAAAAGGGGGCCAACTGAGGGTGACCTTGACTTTGATCTCGAAGTTGATTTTCAAGGTCATTTGAAGGTCAGAGTAATTTTTTAAAATGGAAACCCCTATTTTTGACACCGGATTCGAAAAGAGCGGAAAATTTTACGTCAGAAATGATATTTTAAATTTTTTTTGTGTGACCTTGAGAAGGTCAAATGAGGGTCAAATGTTGAAAAACTGCTTGCTGATTGTTTATTTAAATTTATAGGCGAAATAAACGTTATAAAAGTACCTTTAGCAGGTAGATCAAGCTCAAATGTGCCAACGATCGTGACCATTTTGACCTTGAGGTCAATTTTCAAGGTCATTTAAAGGTCAGAGAGATTTTTATAAACTCTTATTTTTGACACCGGATTCGAAAAGAGCGGAAAATTTTACGTCAGAAAAAATATTTTAAAGTTTGTTGGTGTGACCTTGAATAGATCAATTCAAGGTTAAATATTCAACAAGCACTCAAAAGCTGTTGCTTACATGTGCTAACCTTACTTTAGCTTTAAAACCACCACGCAAATTACTCCGAAAATAAGGGTAATAGCAATACCGAATTCGAGTTATCAATTTTTAAAGTTGTAGCTTTTAACACGTAAGATATAGGAAAAACGTGTGCTCAAGTGATTTATCAATTCGTAGCGACAATAATACTTGCTCGATTTTTTTAAAAAACTAGGATACAGTGCAGGATAATGCTAGAAATAACATTTAAAGAAACAAGGATTATTAGCAATTGCCGTTTTTGAAGTTAAAGTGGTGTATCCGCAATTGCCGTTTTTGAATTATTGAAGTTCAAAGTGGTGTATCCGACATAATTTTTAAGAGTTTAAAGCATTTTGAGCGCAAATCGATTAACTGATGAACGTTCTTAAAATTGTTTTTAAATTGTACATACTTATACCGGCAACAAAAATTAAATTTTTTCTTGTTAAAAAATTGTACCTCACTTACATGTGTTGTGTACCATATATGTAAGTCTGAAATCTCTTATTCTTATTCTTGTCCTGACCGTCCAATACCGTCCAATATTGACCGTCGCTTGATAGTATGTACATATAATAACATCTAATTTATTTTGTCGTATGTTGACAAATGTTCTCATACATTTGAAACTCTTTTTTGCGATCGTTATTATCGTTAAAAAAATGCCTGACTACACTGCTAATGAAATTATTGACATTCTTCTTATTTTAGGAGAATGTCGACGAAACTATCGAGAGGCAGCAAGACTGTATCGTGCTCGATTCCCTCAAAAACAACATCCTAATCATACGGTAATACGTGACATTGAACTACGCGGTCGACAAGGAATTTTTGTTCGAAGAAAGAGGGCACTGAATGAACACGATTATGAATATAATCCTCGCTTTATTGCTGTTCTAGCCATGGTACATTTAAATGTTCACGTCAGTTTACGCGAAATCGAGTTAACAATGGGCATTCCAAGATCTACGGCCAGTAGATATTTACGACTTGCGCGTTATCATCCTTATCACATTTCTTTAAATCAAGCTTTAACTGAGGAAGATCATCGACGGAGAATAACATTTTGCCAATGGGCAACGCAACAAATTACTGATGATGAAAATTTCTTCAACAATGTTCTTTTTAGTGATGAGACTACATTTGAGAGTACTGGTATGTTGAATCGCCATAATTGCCACTATTGGTCTCCTGTTAATCCTCATTGGATGCAAGAAGTTGATCATCAGCATCGCTGGAGTGTAACAGTATGGTGTGGCATTGTAAACGGATATCTAATTGGACCTTATTTTTTTGAAGGTAACGTAACTCAACACACTTATTTACAGTTGCTCAGAGAGGAACTTCCACTTTTGCTAGAAAACGTTGATCTTCATACAAGAGCCAGGATGTGGCTACAACAAGATGGCGCTCCTCCACATTATGCCAGAATTGTCAGAGATTTTCTTAACGAAAGGTTCAACAACCGATGGATTGGTAGAGGAGGCCCTATAGCATGGCCACCAAGATCTCCAGATCTGACATCTCCAGACTTTTATTTATGGGGCTATCTAAAAAATACAGTCTACCGCAACAGACCAACTACAAGAGCTGACATGATTCAAAGGGTTACGCAAGCCTGCTTAAATATTCCACGTCAAGTATTATTAAATACTATTAGGAACTTTGAAAGAAGAATAGAATATTGTCAACAAGTAAATGGTGAAACTTTTGAGCATTTTCTTCATTAAATGGTGACTGAAACACTTGGACTCTATGACTAAATGCACATGTAAGCGTGGAATTTTCAATGTTTTTTCAACTGTCTAGACTTATCCCCGATCTTGCCTTAACTGGCCGGATCATCCCCGACCTTGCCTTAACTGGCCGGGTCATCTCTGACCTTGCCTTAAATGGCCGAGTCATCTTCGATCTTGCCTTAAATGGCCGAGTCATCTTCGATCTTGTCTTAAATGGCCGAGTCATCTTCGATCTTGCCTTAACCCTTAGAGTCATAGTAGGAAGCATGCTTCCCACCTATATTCTCTTATTCTTTTTCTCCTTATTCGAAGCCCAGAGCGTTTTGAAGGATGAAATATTGTATATTATGACCAGAACATCTCACATTACTGATATATGATGGTATTAATCACCCTTTGCATATCAATTAGCTGTCAATAAGTTAATGTGAAAAAATAGGTTTTTTTATGGAAAAAAATCATGTTCTCCATAAAGAGAGCTATTTGTGTGAAGAAAACTATGTACCCACAAGTTTTTGGGGTCGCTGAATACGATTCCGATGTCAAAATCGGGTTTTGACAGTTGACAGCTGTCAAAATTGGAGGGACATTCTGAAAAATTTATTTTTTTGTATGACAATTCTAGCCTTTTCGGAACTCTTTTCATATTTACAAGTTTTAAATACGATTTTGTACTTTTGACAATATTTGGCAGCTGTCAAGTACCAAAAATCCTTTGAAGATGATAGTATCAATCATGGTCCCCGTACAAAAAGTGATCTACGTGAACAAAATGTGTATGCATACGTTTTTTGGGCCGCTGATGACGATTATCATGTCAAATGTTGACAGTTGACAGCTGGAATACCTGGATTTCTGCAGTTGACAGCTGTCAAAACCGGCCCAACAACTTAGAAAATTTATATTTTTGTATAATAAGATAGTATTGTCCCACGTTCTTCATTTAGGGCAGTTGATTTGGCAGGTAGTTGACAACAGTCAATTATCAGACTCGTCGAATGGATATTGAATTTGAATTCTATGACGTCAAAAACTTGAATCTGGTAAAATTTCTTCAGGGTTCTCGACATTACGGATAATTTGATAGATAGTTGACAGCTTTCAATGATAGAAATTGATAATCCGTGCCCATATTTGTACTCAACAACATCGAAAACATGAACGTAGCATATTTTTCCATATTGATAGTACATATCAGTTCACTTGACAGTTACTTGACAGCTGTCAAGTGTCAAAATGGTCAATCTGACACCGGATTCGAGTTCAGCGACCTCGAAAACATAAAATCCAACTAATAATTTATTGAGATATACTTTCAAAAAAATGTGTGACTGAGAGGGTTAAATGGCCGAGTCATCTTCGATCTTGCCTTAACTGGCCGGGTCATCTCTGACCTTGCCTTAAATGGCCGAGTCATCTTCGATCTTGCCTTAAATGGCCGAGTCATCTTCGATCTTGCCTTAACTGGCCGGGTCATCTCTGACCTTGCCTTAAATGGCCGAGTCATCTTCGATCTTGCTTTAAATGACCGGATCATCGACAAACTTGCCTTACCATAAAAATAATGAAGTTTTAAACACTTGATCTTAATTAAGTCTGACAAACCAAGTCGGCTCGTAGCTCACCAATTACATATGCCAGCTTGACGTCAACTAGTCTCCTTTCATTTGAGTTTTAATTTCTACTGGCAAAGAAAATGATCGTACGATATAGTTATATCTCACCAATGACTTAAAAATTTGGTGTCCCTCACTAGAGGCGCTGCCTGAGAAAGCGTCTCTCTCTTAGTATACTTATTATTGCGATAAATATTATCACATGCCTCGGTGGTCGAATTGGTATGACACCCGCACGGAATGAGGGAGTTCCAGGTTCGAATCCTGGCTGAGGTAATATTTTTCGCAATAAATTCTTCATCTTATAAGTTTAGATCTATTTATCCCTAAATGGAAATCGAATTTAGATTTCAAAAAATTGGTGAATCACTGCGGTGTAAGTCTGACAAACCAAGTCGGCTCGTAGCTCACCAATTACATATGCCAGCTTGACGTCAACTAGTCTCCTTTCATTTGAGTTTTAATTAAGTTAATGTTAATTAAGTTAATGTCAATTAACTTAATTAACATTAATTTAATTAACTAGTAAAGGTCACACACCTGAACGCAGAATTTTGTGCTCTTTCAGAATCCGTGGTCAAAAATAAGAGTTCCTATTTCGACAAACAAAGACTTTTAAATAATTTTGAAAATCAACTCCAAGGTCAAAGTCGAAGTCACTCTTAATTGGCTCCCTTCGATGCCTACAACCTACAATACTTACTGGTTTTAAAGCTAAAGTAAGGTTAGCACATGTAAGCAACAGCTTTTGAGTGCTTGTTGAATATTTAACCTTGAATTGATCTATTCAAGGTCACACCAACAAACTTTAAAATATTTTTTCTGACGTAAAATTTTCCGCTCTTTTCGAATCCGGTGTCAAAAATAAGAGTTTATAAAAATCTCTCTGACCTTTAAATGACCTTGAAAATTGACCTCAAGGTCAAAATGGTCACGATCGTTGGCACATTTGAGCTTGATCTACCTGCTAAAGGTACTTTTATAACGTTTATTTCGCCTATAAATTTAAATAAACAATCAGCAAGCAGTTTTTCAACATTTGACCCTCATTTGACCTTCTCAAGGTCACACAAAAAAAATTTAAAATATCATTTCTGACGTAAAATTTTCCGCTCTTTTCGAATCCGGTGTCAAAAATAGGGGTTTCCATTTAAAAAAATTACTCTGACCTTCAAATGACCTTGAAAATCAACTTCGAGATCAAAGTCAAGGTCACCCTCAGTTGGCCCCCTTTTAATCCTACAACGTTTGTTAAGGTCATTTTTTGCTATCACCCTTATCTTCGGAGTAATTTGCGTGGATGTTTTATAATGGGACACCCTGTATATACGAGGGTAGGCTGATAAGTTTCCTGCCTGATAAAGAAAACAACATTTTTGGTTTTTTCGGTTTTATTTTCCAATATAATCTCCACAAAGACTAATACATTTTTCATACCGATGCTCTAATTTAGTTATATCATTTTTATAATGTGATTCATCGAACTCCTCAAAATAAAATTTAAATTCAGAAACCCACTGTTTTATCCTTGAATATATGATGGAGAAGAGTCTTTTAGTATTAAGTCCATTTCTTATTTGATTTGAAACGGCGTTAAACCTTTCAAATAGAAGTAATTTATAACCGCGTGTTTTTTTAATTTTTCCATTTTTGTTAAATAAACAAATGGGTTTCGCTCCAAAGACTGTCAAACGTATACTAACAAAGCTGTTGACCTGTAATTTTATATGTAAGCTAGTAAAGGATAGTACTATAGAATGCTAGTAAGAAATTAGACCTGCTGGCATCATCTATGTGTTAAGCTGGAAACTTATCAGTCCACTCTCGTATATACATACATATACATATACATACATACTAGAAACTCAAAAAAATTTATTATTCATCAATACTTGATGACTGCTCGCCGCTATCGTCACTTTAATTTTTGCCTCTCTACTGTTGTTACTATCTTTGCTTTCTGATTGATTTTCATCATCCTCGTGATTGCTAATATTTTCATCATTGTATATGCATCTGCAGCAACCTGCAATTTTTTCCACCTCTCTTGAATACCAAGATATCTTTCTTTAGCATTCCGTAAACGTTGTTTTGCCACTTTCAAAGATGCTACAACTTTTCTTTGGAATTCTTCCCCGGTTGGTTTGGGATAGTATCTGTACGACAGAAACATCGGAGTCGTGCACAACATATGCGTATACATATACATATACATGTACTTAACACATAAGTACATGCACGGACGCACACTCACACATCTATATACAGGGTGATTCAAAACAACCTTTTAAAAAAAATACAAAATCCTGATCAAATTTTAAGACAATTTTTCCTCTTAAAAAACTTTGTCAAAAGCTTAGTTTCTAAGTTATAAATAATAAGATACTGTATGTATGTACTTTTATAAGAATTTCGAAGTCTATTTATTAATTCTCTAGATTTTCATTTTTTTGCCATCAAGTTTCATGGCGAAAAAGTTCATGTGAAAAAGGACCCCGCCATAATCATATGGAAATTGGGTTTCGGCGGAATTGTCTGAAATTTTAGTATGTTGTAGCTTTCAACATCCTGAACAAATGTCTCCACAAGCACAACCCCCAGAAATCAACCCTTCGCCCGCTATCAATTGGTGAAAGTCAATAAATGACCTAACAGCAGTATCTGTGATTGCTCCGAAATAATTTCCGCTCTTAGCCTACCCGGAATCAACGACGTGGACGTGGCGGTAAACTGGCTCCTTTTGCGTGTGTGTGAGAGCCCCTTAACTTATGTTCTAGTCGCAGCATCTTCAATACTTCCTAATAAAGCAGTAGATGGTTCTTATAATAAGCGTATCCTAGAAACCACAAAACGCTAGTAATATGCGCACATACTCCTAATGTCCTTGCACCAGCTTTACATGTGCAGCAGCTGAGTATTGGTGAATCTTCATTATCCTCATTATTGGCGTTCATATCCATATCCATCATTATGTTGGTTCAGAATAGAATAAAAACAGAATTGGTTCATCCCTAAGGTGAAAATCTGAATACTATGTATTTTTATCATCGAATCACATTTTATGTAGACTATATACATTACGTACATTTCTTCTCTCGGAAAGAATATTATAATACTCAAGTTTTCATACGTAGGTCATCTTTAGCACAACTTTTTTCGAACAGTCATCCCTACCGATATAGCTCTGAGCGTCATTAGGAATCAATTATTTGCTGACTGACAGAACACTCGATTATCTATCGGAAGTTCGAGTTTTTTCATTCAGCATCCGTTCTAGATTAATCAATTATTGAACTTGGAAATCAAAGACGCCCACAATCAAATCACGACAATTAATACACAAATAAAAAGAATAGAAAGAAAATTGGCTGCCCAATTACCTCCCGATTTAATCAACTCTTTTTACACTTTTAATATGGAAAAAATTAGTAAATTTAACAATATTTGCAAACTTAAACTAATCCGAAAATTCAACCATCTTTTAAAAAAGAATAATACATCTTATAATCCTTTCATCAATATGGACACGTCAAAATGGATCATTAATACTAGTGATAAAAGAATTCCAAGTTCCATTCTTAATTTCCTGAGTTTAGGTGATAGGTTCTCGCTCCCTCTAAACAAAAAGGACACTAGAGATAGGGTGAATTACACAGCGGGTATCATTAAAAACTTCGAGAATATCGCTCAAAAATTACCTAAAAAAGTTGCGGATTCAACACGAAGCTCAATAAGTAATGTTTTGACTAATTTTTTAAATTCTGACAAACACAAAAACTTAACAGACAAATTCATTTTAAATAAATTATATGAATGTAAAAAATTTTTATCACAAAACAAAGACTTATTCGTGACAAAAGCAGACAAAGGACAAGTTACAGTCATTATGGAACGGAATAAATACAATAAACAAATGAACGACTTATTAAATGACGAAACGACCTATAAAAGACTAAAGAGAGACCCCACAAAAGCCATACAAAATAACTTAAATGATCTGGTGAAATCTGGTGAAATGGGTGTCTAATGGAATTATAGATGATTACACCCAAAAAACATTACGTTGTACAAACGGCAACTTCCCTAGATGCTACGGACTGCCGAAGATCCACAAGAGCGGGTTTCCACTTCGCATCATTGTGTCGGCACTAGGGAGTCCGCTATACAATGTGGCCAAGTATTTACACGCGATATTGGAGGGATCCATTCCAAAACCAAAAACTCACATAAAAGACAGGATTGGACTCTAACAAAAAACTTAAAAAACATGTACATACATCCTTCCCATTCTTTGTTATCCCTTGATGTCTCCGCTTTATAAGGTAAATGTCCCTATTCCCGATACCTATAAGACCGACCCAACAAAAGAATGACGTTATCAAGCGTGACGAAAATAAATTCGATAAAGAGTTTCATACTAGTGGATAACTTCATCCATACACTTTCCAAAAATCGTAGACTCAATCCATTCCGTCAAGTATTTTTCTAGATAGAGAGGAATAAAAGCACAATAGTGCGTGCCCCCTCTACCGACCAGCTGTGCCCAATTCCGACCGGGCATGCCCCCATTACCGACCACCTTTTTTCAGAGCATGCAAGGCAGAGGTTTTAAACGAAAAATAAACATAAAAATACACATAAATCATGAAAGTAGGTATTTTATTTTAATTCGATATCAAACAATATTAGCTTAACTTATTTTTTTACTTTCACATTCTTTTTTTCTAATAGCTGCTCTTGCCTTTTCCTCGCCTTTTCTTCTCGTTCCAAGCGTTTCCTTTCTTTTTCAGCTTCGATGATACGTAGACTTCGATCATAAACTCTACAGCATTTATGATCGAACAACAAAATTTATAATATTTTTAAAATATTATTTTAAAATTTATAATATTTTTTACAGATTTTTTTAGTGTTCGACAATACACTGACATTTACGTGTACGATAATGGGGACTTGCAGGCGTTTTGCTGTGCCTAACCTCGATCATCGAATAAATAAAAAAAATGACAGTTTCCGACTGATTTTTTTTCCGAATATGGCAATCAAACTGTAACGAACTATTTAGCGCTCAAATTATTCCTTACAAAAGGATTTTGAACGAAATACGGACTATTTAGGCGACCGACAATTCTTAACCTCACTATTAAGAATACGCGTGGATGGTGATGTGCGGCAAGAAATGCGAAAAAAAATATATTAAATTATTGTACTTACTCTGCACGTTACAATCCTTTTGTACTGCACGAATTCCGAAATTTGTCCACTCCACTAATAAATAATAAATAAATGTTGATGAATCGGCAGCCTCGTAAAAATAACGTTTCACGTCAAAGTGGTCGGTAGAGGGAGCATGGTCGGGAATAGGGACATTTACCTTATAACAATATTCCCAAGGAACTTATTTTCAAAGCAATTGAGTCTCGTTGGCATCACATCTCACCGACAACCAAATTTAATCGGGAACAGTTCATTTTTGCTATCAACACGGTACTCTCGTCCACGAGTTTTGGCTTTGGTGGATCCTTCTACGAACAAATCTTTGGCAGTCCTATAGGGTCCTCTCTTTCCCCCATCTTGGCAGACATCTTTATGGATGATCTTGAATCTCACTGCATTGGGCTTCTCAATTTCGCGATTCCGGTTTTTTATAGGTACGTTGATGACATACTTATGATAGCTCCTACATCGAAGATTAACGAAATTCTCGAGGTTTTTAATAGTTATCATCCGTGTCTAACATTCACCCATGAAATAGAGAAGGATGGCTCAATCCCCTTTCTTGATACGATTATAATTAGAGACAATAATGTTCTCATTACAAATTGGCTGCCAAAAACCGACTGCATCCGGAAGGTACTAAACTTCTTCTCAAATCATCCTCTAAAATATAAAAAGAACACAATAACGAACCTTGTGGATAAAGCCATCTTACTCTCTGACGAAAGGTTTCACAAGAATAACATTGGTATTATAAAAGAACTGTTGCGTAACAACCTTTATCCGGAACAGATCACTAATCGTCTCATTTGTAAAAGACTCAATGAATTAAAAAATAGAAAAAATAATATTAACATGCAAGAAATCAAGGTTGACTCTAGAAATTACGTGGTGCCGTTCACTAAAGAAATTGCAAAAAATATAGAACGCATTCTTAACAAAACGAATGTTAAAGTTGTATTCTCCGTATGCAACAAATTGAATTGTATAATAAAAAAGGGAAAGGATACACTCAATATTTTCAAACAAACCGATTTAGTCTACGAAATCACATGCTCGAATTGTAGTGCTCGCTACATAGGACAGACAAAACGCCATCTAATAACTCGGTTAAACGAACACCGCAACGATATTAAAAAATCTACATCTAATCATTCGGTTGTAAGCAAGCATAGATTATCTCTGGGACACGACTTCGACTGGGATAACCCGAAAGTTTTACACAAAGAGACTCTTTACACAAAGAGAGATAGAAAGAAAAGGGAGATTGCGGAAATGATGTTTATTAAAAAATGTGACTTCACAATTAATTCACAGAAAGACATTGAAAATTTGACTGCCATATATGACGGATTATTAAATAGCTTATAAAATTCTTGACTTTTGTTTAATTGCTCTTTCTGTTTTCTAACTGATATTTTAATTATTTGACTTATTATCTGACATATAAACATCGCTTCCTTGTCTCTATTTTCTTACATATATTTATTAACTTATTTATGTTTGTCCCCCCTTTCTTCGACTGTTCATTAGAAAAGACACCTTCAGTCTCAGTACATCTTTTACCGTCATAAACATCAGACGTTATTTTACGTATTCGTTAGTTCCATAGCAAATTATTAATTTATTTGTGCTTATTATCTTAAAGTATGT
This sequence comes from Crematogaster levior, assembly GCA_901521435.1. Taxonomy (NCBI): domain Eukaryota; kingdom Metazoa; phylum Arthropoda; class Insecta; order Hymenoptera; family Formicidae; genus Crematogaster; species Crematogaster levior. The sequence goes on along the minus strand of CABEGB010001254.1, from coordinate 11,917 downwards.
GTTGCTCTAAGCGGACGCCTATGTAAGTCATAAGTTAACATTATTATATAATATTGCATTGTAAGCCTGTATTGTCCTACATTTTATACATTTGTAGATATACTTGGAAAAGGACCTAATCCAAAGGACCTAATCCGTCGAAACGTTGTACAAATAAACGATTATCAAGATATCACCAATGCCAGTTTGTTGTCGGTTATTGTGTTTGCATGTTATTTTCTAATCACTGGCGAAGAAAAGATTTTTCATATTTTTTAATCAATTATTTTCCAATTCATCAACTATTCTCTGATTACAAAAATCTATCTTTATTGATCAAGATCAATTGCCAGTTGATCAAGTATGGCTAACAGAAGGTGTATGCCTTGTTTTATTTGCAATGTGGCATTGATGGCGAATAGAACATAAGTTAAGGGGCTCTCACACACACAAACACACACACACACACCGTAAAAAAGAAAGGTTTGGAGTCGTTAAATACTGTGGAAATGACGAACCACGGGGTCCTTATCTTTAAGGTGCACACACACACGCACGCACACGCACACACACACACACACACACACAAAAGGAGCCAGTTTACCGCCACGTCCACGTCGTTGGTTCCGGGTTAGGCTAAGAGCGGGAATTATTTCGGAGCAATCACAGATACTGCTGTTAGGTCATTTATTGACTTTCACCCATACAGCACAGCAACATTGCAGCAACATTGCAGCAATATTTTTTTGCAAGATTGCAACATTGCAGAAACATTGCGAAATATTGCAGCAACGTTGCTGCAGCATTGCAGCAACAATAAAATGTCCGCTTTTAGAAATATTGCAATGTAATAGTGCAGCAACATTGCAATACAATGTGTATGCAATAATATTTTGTATACATAATTATATCATTCTAAAACTATAGAATGGTTTAATTTCATATATTTTAAGACTATCATGCCAATATGTGTATGTATATACAGGGTGTTTGATAATTCGAACGTCAACCGTAAAATGCAAGTAGAGTAGGTTAAACTGAGTAAAAAAGTCCTGTATCATTTTGCAATTTTCGTAATAATTAATGAGATATTAATTAAAGAAGATCGACCAATACGCGCGAATCTAAGCGCGCGGCGAGAAGAGACAACCCACGATTATTGTGTAGCGTTTGAGTGCGCGGGGAGAAGGAACAGCCTACCGAGAAGGAGAGAAAGAGAGAGAGAGATGCAAAACAATGCGAGAGAACAATTCGGGGCGGTCGCCGCGGTATTCTAGTATTACGCGCTTCTCGCAACGCTTTGTCACGCGCCTAAACAATCGCGTAACAATGGTTGTGGCTATCCCTTCTCCCCGCGCGCTAAAATGCTAGACAATAACGGTAGGCTGTTCCTTCTCCCCGCGTACTCAAACGCTACACAATAATCGTGGGTTGTCTCTTCTCGCCGCGCGCTTAGATTCGCGCGTATTGGTCGATCTTCTTTAATTAATATCTCATTAATTATTACGAAAATCGCAAAATGATACAGGACTTTTCTACTCAGTTTAACCTACTCTACTTGCATTTTACGGTTGACGTTCGAATTATCAAACACCCTGTATATACATATATATATATATGTATTTATATATATATATATATATGTATATATATATGTATACACACACATATCGGAGCATAATAGTTTTAATAACATAAAAAATTAAATCATTCCATAGTTTGAGAATGGTATAATTTTATTATTGAAAGTTATAACACTGATCGTCTATATATGTATACTGTATAAAGTACAAATATTATATAATAAATATAATAAGAGTCTGAATTATATAATACATATATATTTATTTATTATAATTTATGTATAATAATAAAATTATAAACGTGTACAGAAATCGATAAACAATATCGTATAACACGAACAAAAAAATTCTTTTATATCTTTGGATGAACGAAATATAATACGCAAAGTATGCTAAAAATAATAAAATTAAACAATACATCACGCAATTTTTGCAATATCTCTGCAACATTGCACTGCAATTGCAAGTTTAACAATACTGTGTGATATCTCTGCAACATTGCATTTGCAATTACAATGTTGAAATGTTGCAGCAATGTTGCTGCAAGAGTCTGTGCTGTATGGGCACCGATTGATAGCGGGCGAAGGGTTGATTTCTGGGGGTTGTGCCTGTGGAGACATTTGTTCAGGATGTCGAAAGCTACAACATACTAAAATTTCAGACAATTCCGCCGAAACCCAATTTCCATAAGATTATGGCGGGGTCCTTTCACATTTCCACAGTTGGGAGAGTTACATGATCGCGTGAAATCATAGATGATCATAGAGTTCACGTGAAACTTTTCACTTTTCATGTTTCCGCCCTAGGGAAAAAGTTACATGATCTTTGCCCAGATCTAAAATACGCCAATAGGAGCGTTTCAAAGAATTGAGTGGGGATCACAGTCGTCGAGGTGATACACGACGCTATCATCATTCTTCAGAGAGCACGGCTCAGGGTATCGATCATGTAATTTTATGTGAAACTTTTCACTCTTCATTTTTCATTTTTCATTTTTCATTTTTCACTTTTCATTCTTCGCTTATCTAGACTTCACGTGAAACTTGTCATGCATAGCGATCACATATGTGGTTTGAATGCGCGGAAAGTGAACTGCATACAACGTAAAATAGTATAATCTCTAACTTAACCTATAATTTAACAGATTAATAAAAATGAATGTGACAATGAAGCAAAAGGAAACGCTGTTAAATTATTCAAAATGCAATCCCGAATTGGTGACGGATAGAATAAATAGAAAAACCGAAAGTCGAATGCATGTGGTAATTTTTTTCTTCTTCGTTAATCATTTGTATAACCCACTATACTGCAACCATAATTATTAAATATTATTAAAATGACTGTACTATTATAATTATACATTGAGTAATAAGAAGACTGTATCCATGTACCACCTTTATAAAAATTTCGAAGTCTATTTATTAATTCCCTACATTTTCATCTTTTCGCCATCAAGTTTTATGGCGAAAAAGTTCGCATGAAAAATTTCACATTTCCACAGTTGGAAGAGTTACATGATCGCGCGAAATCATAAATGAACATAGAGTTCACGTGAAACTTTTCACTTTTCATCTTTCCGCTCTAAGGAAAAAGTTATTTCAAAAAATCATAAATGAAAAGGTCAAGCCATGTTCAAAAATAGACCCTCAAGAATTTGAATTTTTACAAATTTAAATGATTATCTAATAATATATCACCATGAAAAGTAACTGATATATTATACAAGGTGCCAGTTCAAAGTGAACATACATAAAGTGTATATTATCTAAATAAATTAATAAAATAAATAATATAATAAATTTAATAATATATTACCACGAAAAATAACTGATATGTTATTCAAGGTGCAAATTCAAAATGAACATACATACATAAGGTGTATATAAGTAAAATTGATTAAAATTTGACTCTAAGTGAAAGTACATAAGTGATATGTTATTCTTAGTGCACAAAATATAAAAGTCGTTTATTGAAGTTTGATTTGAAATTTATACAAGCCTGGACAATGAAAAATAGTTGTTTTTGTAATTCCAGAGTACTAATTTGTTAATGACTCGGAAAAAGAACATGGCGGCCTGCTCTCAAAAAACTTCGATGCGTTTCTCAGTATCCACTTAGGAATAATAATACTTACATTCCGATTCATCCGACACAACTTGCCTCTGACTATTCAATAAGTTAGTAGTACTGTTAAATATCAATCACATATGTCACCCTGCCCAGAGAGAGAGAGAGAGAGATAATGCAAATATTTAAATTAATCATTATCAAAAAACTTACATTTTATACATGCACTTTAAGAAACATGTCACTTACTTTTCAGAGTCAAATTGTGATAAATTTTGTATCTATATTTTAACGATATTTATTTTGCACTTGTATAATTGAAATCTTTTTTGTATAATTGGAATCTTGAATAATTATTATCTGATTTTTTATAGTTGTATGTTACATCAGATAATCACTAATCTTTTTAAACGTATAGCTTCTTTGTACTTGACATTACAACTTTTTTATTTATGAATTTTGAGTTTATTTAATATTTACCCGTTTCAAGCAATAAGACAACACTTTTTGATCAATAAATTACTCGCTGAAAATACGGTATAACAAATTCAAAATCGGAAATTGATACGAAAATTCGAAATTTTACTACAGAAAGATTGGAGATTTTTAATCTAAACCATTTTCATAACTCTTTCATTTTAATTATTTATTCCATCCATCGAAAGTTTTTTGAGAGCAGGCCGCCATGTTCTTTTTCCGAGTCATTAACAAATTAGTACTCTGGAATTACAAAAACAACTATTTTTCATTGTCCAGGCTTGTATAAATTTCAAATCAAACTTCAATAAACGACTTTTATATTTTGTGCACTAAGAATAACATATCACTTATGTACTTTCACTTAGAGTCAAATTTTAATCAATTTTACTTATATACACCTTATGTATGTATGTTCATTTTGAATTTGCACCTTGAATAACATATCAGTTATTTTTCGTGGTAATATATTATTAAATTTATTATATTATTTATTTTATTAATTTATTTAGATAATATACACTTTATGTATGTTCACTTTGAACTGGCACCTTGTATAATATATCAGTTACTTTTCATGGTGATATATTATTAGATAATCATTTAAATTTGTAAAAATTCAAATTCTTGAGGGTCTATTTTTGAACATGGCTTGACCTTTTCATTTATGATTTTTTGAGATATCACCTACTTTTTAAAGTACAGATATATGAATCAATTGGTGCAAAAAAAAACGCAAAGTTTTAAAAAAGTTATGCTATTTGCAATATGCAATTGCGTATTTTTCTTTAAGGATAACTATATTCTTTGCACCAATAGTTTTGTCTTATTATTTTGTGCATAAAAGTATTAGGGTAAGACCTACCGAAAACTAAATATTTTACGAAATATTTTGTATTTTATATCAAAGTACTGCAAATTTGGAGCTTTATAATTCGGAAAATATTTAATGAAAAACTTAATAAAATACTTAATGAAATAACTTAATGAAATACTGAACTTAATGAAATGAAAAATACTTAATGAAATATCAATATTCATGGTATTATATATTTTTAACAGTTTTAGTATTTATATTAATATTTTATTTAAGATTATATATTGAAGATTATATCTATAATATTAATAATCATTAGACCTAATTTATTTAGAATTTTATTTGGATGAGATGGTTTAAGATTAATTTCTTATCGTTTAGTATAGAGAGATCAAAAATTGAGAAAATATTTATTATCACTTTCAATTTTATTTATTAGGTTTATTTAAAAACTTAGAATTTTTTGAAGTTAAAGGACAATGTTATAAATTTTACTTAGTAAGTAAATTGAATATTTTATTAAATATCTACATTAGAACGAAAGATTAAGCGATAAATTCAATTAACATAAATTTTATTATTATATAAATTATTATACAAATAGTAAGTAAATGGAATATTTTATTAAATATTTACATTAGAACGAGAGATTAAGCGGTAAATTCAATTAAATTTTATTATTACACTAGTGTATTTGAAAATTTTTAATAAATGGTAAATTAACTCCAGAAACCTTAATTAACGAAACAGATCCCGTATTTTTGCGATGCACCGTTTCCGAGACATTAAATTTCACGCCCAAGAGGTGGTTTTTGAAAATTTTTAATAAATGGTAAATTGACCCCATAAGAAACCTTAATTAACGGCACATGTCTCATATTTTTGCAATGCACCGTTTCCAAAATATTAAATTTTACCCCCAAGGGGTGGTTTTTGAAAATTTTTATTGAACAGTAAATTAACCCCATAAGAAATGTTAATTAACGACACAGGTCCCGTATTTTTGCGATGTACCGTTTTTGAGATATTAAATTTCACCCCTAAGGAGTGGTTTTTGAAAATTTCTAATAAATGGTAAATTGACTCCATAAGAAACCTTAATTAACGGCACATGTCTCATATTTTTGCGATGCACCGTTTTCAAGACATTACATTTCACCCCCAAGGGATAATTTTTGAAAATTTTTAATAAATGGTAAATTAACCCCATAAGAAACCTTAATTAATAATACAAGCTCCATATTTTTGCAATGCACCGTTTCCAATGTGAATATAAAACTAACAATAAGGACGGTTACATAGTTGGGACACCTATCAAATTTTCAACCTATGAAGATTTTCTACAAGCATTCTCTATGGTTTGTGTATTTCCTGATATTATCTATTGCTATCCTATAGAAAGTAACTTTATGTTAAGGTTTTGACATTTTTTTACTTTTTAATTGAGGGAACTTGCGATTTTGATATCTCAACATCTCCATGGCAAGACTATATGAAGCTTGATAATAATTCACGAGAATATAAATTGGAAAGGTTAAAAAATCGAGTTCGTAAGTAATATTTGAATTCATAAATATGATGTTACTAAAGAAGATATGTTTTTGTTTAGTAGAAATTATAACTAAATTTTCTATTTGAAAGACATCCTGTTTCACGAAGCTGTCTATCCAATCACAGTCTCTATATACGAAATATATAATCCTGGAACATAATCCGAATTTCGGCTTATAATTCTGATAATGATCATGAGCGGTTTGTATTGTGGGATGGATCGCCTCAGATTGTGCCCCAAGCATCTAGATTATTTTGTCCACCCTTAAAGTCATCCCATACAGCACAGACTCTTGCAGCAACATTGTTGCAACATTTCAACATTGCAATTGCAAATGCAATGTTGCAGAGATATTGCAAAAATTGCGTGATGTATATGTTTAATTTTATTATTTTTAGCATACTTTGCGTATTATATTTCGTTTATCCAAAGATATAAAAGAATTTTTTTGTTCGTGTTATACGATATTGTTTATCGATTTCTGTACACGTTTATAATTTTATTATTATACATAAATTATAATAAATAAATATATATGTATTATATAATTCAGACTCTTATTATATTTATTATATAATATTTGTACTTTATACAGTATACATATATAGACGATCAGTGCTTATAACTCTCTATCATCAAAATTATAAAATTAGTCTCCTCAAACTATGAATATTTTAATTTTTATTAAAAAACTATTATGTCTGATATGTGTGTATATACATATATATATTATTAACTTATAACCGGATTATCTTACATAGGAATACACTTAACCTACTCTACTTGTATTTTTACATTGACGTTCGAATTATCAAACACCCTATATATACATACACATATTGGCATGATAGTCTTAAAACATATGAAATTAAACCATTCTATAGTTTCAGAATGATATAATTATGTATACAAAATATTATTGCATACACATTGTATTGCAATGTTGCTTACTATTACATTACCAATATTTCTAAAAGCGGACATTTTATTGTTGCTGCAATGCTGCAGCAACGTTGCTCACAATATTCATAATCATTTCTGCAATCGTACAATCTTGCAAAAAATATTGCTGCAATGTTGCTGCAATATTGCTGTGCTGTATGGGATGTTACTTCAAAACCAAACACCTCATCTTAGAATTTAAACGCAGCTTATGGCACTATTACACCAAAATAGATGCCGTGATGCTTATTGGTACATCGAAATTGATTTTTCTAAAAATCCTAAAAAAGAGAATATAACTAATCTGTTAAAAAGACTTAAATGCATTTACCACGAGAATGAGATGTTCATATTTAACAACAGATTACAAAAATGCGCATTGGGATATAGTGCACCTTCAACAGAATTTTAATGAACATTGCATTTTCTTGAAAGGTATTGTAATCATCGACATTAAATCTTATATATTCAATTAATATTGTTGCGCTCTCTCGCACAACTGTCACACACTTACTCGCGTTTCGCGGCACTTTCGCGGAAAAGGAAGAACACAGGAATATAATTAAACGAACGGTTTATTCTAGAGAAATCTTTACAAACCTTTTCGCGGCTTGATATTCGTAAATATCTCCTGGCATCAACAAGCATCGCCAGGAACGAGACTCAATCTCCGGTACGCATCTTCACTGGGTGACCAGGCAACAATATATTCAAATAATATATTCAATTTTTCTTCATTTTGTAACAATAAAATAATGTCTCGGTGTAATTCGCAGCGACATAAAAGATTATTCATAAAAGTGATTTGAGTTTAAGGAAGTATCTCGGAAGGTAAACTCTGATTTTTGCAACCTTTACTGAGAAACACTCGCGTCTTCTTTATTAAAAATGATTTAAATTCTGTTGAAAATGAAACTCTCTTCGGACGAATCCAAGGAACTACCACGTTACAGTTTACCTGTGCTCCTGTAAGTCTTTTTAAAAGTTTGTTTCTCATAATGCATTCATTTATTGCATGTTATCTCGTATATTAAAGTTTTATATTTGTCGTTGCAGGATGAAATACTATTAAAAATATTAAAGAACTTAGATTTGAAGACATTACGTTGTCTGAAAAGTGAATAAGCGGTTCTATAATTTAACAAAGGACTTTGAACTGTATGAATTGTTGAACGTGCGAAATATATGCCATACAAATACTATTTGTAAAATATTTCGCTACTTTACACCTAGATGTAAATATTTGCAACAGTTAGATTTTCAGGAAGCGACTTTTCTGTTTTGGATTTCGTAGAATTTCTTGAAAATTGTGGATCCTATTTAACACACTTACGTTTAAGTGTCAATTTTTATGTCGATAATTTCATCCTATTGAAAATTTCAAACATATGTAAGAACTAAAACGTAAGTATGTGTGTAATGTGTTCTTGCGCGCGTGCGCGCGTGCGTGCGTGCGTGCGTGCGTGCGTGCGTGCGTGCATGCGCGTGCGTGCGTGCGCGCGCGCGCGCGCGCACTTATATAATATACGTATATACCTATTTATCAAGAATATAGTAAATTTGTATATTGAATATGTATTTGTTTTTAGATTTGGATCTACGTGATTGCAAATTTATAGACAACAAAGGATTTTCATACCTTGAAAAGCTACAGGGTCTGGAACATTTAAACGTTAAGCATACAAATATAAATACTGTAAGACTTTGCAAAATACTGCAAAAAAAATCAACAAATACGTCAGTTACATTCATTTTTGAATGTAAATCAAGACGCAGTTGCAATGCAGTTGAGAAATTCATGTCAAAACTTGGAAGTATTAAATGTGAGCTCATATAACACATCACATATTTTTACATCAGAGGGTATAAATGATTCTCTCGCTGATTGTAAAAATTTACGTAAAATTAATCTTTGTGTGTAAGTATGTGCTATATATTTTTTTAGAATTCATGCAACTGTATTCTTTATCATGTGTTTGCTTCTATTGCGAGCTTGAAAAAGTTACATTGATTTTCTTTTTGTGATTGATATACTGTATAATAATAATAGCGGTTTTTATTACAGGGGATCCAGGGGGGGGGGGCCAACCTTCTCTCAAGATAGCTTGAACAGGTTATTTTCCTCGTGTCAACGTCTGGAAGAAATCGTTCTGTTCTCTACTAACAGTACTCTGGAATCACTAACACAGTGCCAAAACTTGAAACGATTATATCTTTGTTCGATGTATGTGACACCTGATATATTCTCTATTATTTTCGAACAATGTCCCAAACTGCAAGAGTTCCATCTCACATGTTATTCTGCATTGAATTTGATTGACCAAAGGAAAATTTGGAAAAATTGGAAGGAAAGATATCCACATGTATTTATCAGCGTAAAGTTTCGAGGAATATTCTAAATCCCTTATATTCAGGAGTAGAGGAATACGTAAGAGAAATACTTCCGATTTAAAACTGAAATATCGACCACATTTATGTTATTTGATTAACCCTTTGAGGGGCACATTTTTTAAAAGAACCAATCACCAATGTCAAAGTTGTTCGTAAGGTTTTTGGAGTCGCTGATTACGATTCTGCAGTCAGAATTTCAAAATTCAAAATGGCGGATTCAATATGGCAACTATCTGTAGCTAAATTCATGGTTTTGTCTTCGATTGGCGAACGACGTGGACGTGGGAAGAAACTAGTTCCTTTTTTCTTTTCTTTGTTTTTTTTTTTTTTTTTTTTTTTTTTTATTTGTTTTTTTTGTTTTTTCTTGTTTTTTAAATAATTTTTTTGTTATTTTTGTTATTTTTTGTTCTTGTTATTCAAGTTTTAATATTTTTTATTTTTTTACTCTTATGTATGGTACTTTTCATAACAATTATTATATTTGTCAATGCATAAAAAAACATTGCATGTCTTGCAATAATATTTTGTTCGCTTCGACATCCTCAACCTGTCCCACAACCGACGTGCTATCATATTCTCCTTTCCTCCCATTTCTCCTACAGTCAATAAGTATTTTTTTTTACTTACTTTTACTATAAACTCTCAAAATTATGCTGTCTCATATATATATATATATATACACGTGAAAATAGTTAAAATAATTGAAAAAAATTATTAACAAGGTCATTCGGTTATTGAGTTATTAGGTTTTGGGGTTATTTAAAATTCAAAAATTAAAAAAAAAAACCAGCGTGTCAAAAAATTTGCAAAAAATATATATAATAGTACTAAGTATAGACAATATGTATAAAAATTTACAGAGCTCTAGTTTTATCCGTTTACCGATAGCCGATTTTTTCCGAAAAAAATCGATTTTTTTTGCAATTGATATTTTATTACAATAAAAAAACAAGTCAGTTGGCCTAATTTTTCGTAATGGTTGTATAACTTAGTTACCTAAGAGTCTAAAACACGTCTTAGTGTAGGTTAAAGGAGTGAAACATCGAAGAAATGAAAAGAAAATGAATATAAAATAGGTGGTCGCTATAGTAGCCACCGCCCCTCAAAGGGTTAACAGATTTAATTTTTTACCCCACAGCTTTTATTTCTATCTCTCACATTTTTCTGATTTTATGACTTTGATCACTTAGTGTATTACAACTTGTTTTTTTTTTTTTTACTTATAAAGTGCTTTCTTTACTTATGTCAGTTATAACTTAAATGAAGAAAAAAAACAAATTAATATATTTTATATTACGCGTGCGTCGAAAGTCCGTTTTACATGTCTCTTTTCAGTGCGGTAAGTTACTAATTTCCTATGGCGTGCGATATGAGCGTGTAGTAATAGTACGAGTCTTTACCGCACGTACTGAAGTAAAGTCCAAACATTACCACCCGGAATGAAGTTAAATCAAAGCTGTCAAATTTTCGATGCATACCTAAAATAAATATATTTTTTTATGTTGAAAAGAGGCATAATAACTTTTTGACGCACTTGTAACATAAAATAGTACACGTAACTGGTACGGAGTCGTCTATTACACACGAGAGCTCGCCTTTGGCTCGTGTGCCCAACGCCACACTCGTTGCGTAATATACTATAACATATTATATCCTATAACATATTATAATCCATTGTTATTATTATGGTATCTCGTATACTTAATATCCATATTTAACAGCATTTTGTTGATTTGAATAATAATTATTATTCAAATTAACAAGACTCTGTATTTTATCAATAATATATTTGATTATTTTATTGATCAATACTTTATTATTATTTATCAGTATTAAATATTTAAATGGAGCACACAAAATATTTGTCTAGATTTTATATGTGTACATACAACATATGATGTATATGATGATAATTTGTATGCATATTCGAGAAAAGTGGACGCTTGCTAGTCCTATAGACATACATTTCGTAATTTTCGTATTTTGATTCAAAGAAATAATATTAAGCTTATGACTTTTTTAAATGTATTCCTTACACAACTGCAAAACTTCATACAGAATCAGATTTTGTAATATTTGGTCCCCAATAATTTATATATAAATGTGTGT